>OY747708.1:37522500-37637500 GCA_963556495.2 Valencia hispanica | reverse complement strand
CCTTTGCCGACTCTCTTAAAAAAAAACAAAAAAACGACTAGCGACAAATTTAGCTAGTTTTTAAGTGTTATTGGATGCTCTGATGTGCAGCACGAATCCTTACTCTTCTCACTGAGCAGTGGTGCTGTTGTGGGTTCCTCTCCCATTCCAGAGTGCTCACAACAAACAGCTATCCCTCATATAGCCCTAAAATATATGACATTATCTTGTGCCTCTTAATAATGTCATTACACAAACATATGCAACCTGGACTTTACCAGCTTTGAATATCTGGCATTTTTTTCCTATTTTCTTCACTAACTGTACAATGCAATAAAGCTGACATTTATATAGTTTTCGGCTATATTTGTCAGAAAAAAGGTGGGCCTGAACATTTGACAAGGAACCTGTCTATTAACACAATGTATATTGCAACAATCCCAAAAGTACTATGAGACCTATGTGTAAGGGCATAAAATGCTCGCACATGCAGACAACAATAATCTGAAAGATCTTTTTCATCTTTAAGGGGAAATGTCACAAGTCTTTTCTGATTAAAAAATAAAAAATCTGTCATAAGTTTTACAGTTGAAAAATCCATTGCCATATAGGCCAAGAAGAGATCTTTAATGTGTTCAACATGTAACAGCATTGTGAAGTTACAAAGGTCTCCAAAAACTTGTACTTTCCTTATGAATGCATCTAATTACAGTGTGATTATCCCAAACTCAATTATCCAAAAAGCACAAGTGAAAGTATCATGTTAATAAAATAAAAAATAAAAAAACAGTAGATGGACTGATAAACATTTAGACCAAAGGACCAGCCAAAGTGTGCATGTTCATGAAAACAGAATGAAATATGTTCCTGCCTTTCTTTCTAGTGAGAGCAAAACAACAACAACAAAAAAAAAAACAGTAATTTTCGTTTTAGCTGGAAGACTAATCACCTCGCTGTGATTAGGAGCTGAAGGTTAATGTGGGCTTTTGCAGATGGGAAAAGGAGCTGGGAGTGGGAGAGACCCGACCAGACAGTGCTCAGCTGAGGCTCAGACTGGCAGTATAGCTGAGGCACAAGGGGGCTATAAGTGGTTAAGAGCCTATGGATCAATGGGAGGAGAGGCCTGAGCCTCATTACACATGTAAATGCAGCTTCCAACAAGGGGGCCCTGCTTTAAAGTCTTGCTGTTTTAATTATTCCTTTGCTTTGCCCATGATAATTGGGACTAACTCTGCCCAAGGCCTGTTGGTGGTGTAAGGTGAATAAAACACCCTAATTACTTTTTCAATTTTTTTAATCGTTATCAACTGAAGGACCTGGACCTTTATATGATTGGAAGGCAAAAGCGCCTTTTGTCTTGATTTTCCAGACAGGCTCCCGCTATTTTATTGGTACATGGTAAAACAGCACATAACAATCCCTCTCGTCCCTAAATTTGACCATAATTTGATACTTTTATGACCACATGCAGTTTTCTATTTGTTTACCTTTTTAAAATGTAGGAAATAAACAAATGAATTTAGTTTTATTTAATATGAGGCCATTTGAATGCCTAATGAACACACTTTTATCAAACAACAATTTCCACGGCACAAAGTAATCATTTCTAGTGGAATAATCTCATATTCATTTAAATAATATTTCAGAGAATACTTTCTAAAAAGGAAACACCTACAAATGATTGCATGATCATGCTGATTGTTGACCTGTTAAATTTCAGAATGATTTTTGTCCTTGAAATTTATTCCAAAAATGCTTTAAAAGGCCAAAATGTCAACATGCTTTATATACATTGTGAATAACTTGCATTTTAATAGCTTATCTAACAGAAATAAATGGAACACTGAATCATGCTCATGTGCAAATTAAACACCTTAAAATCCTCCTAAACCTTCAGTTATGTTAAACGTAGGCTTAACAAGATCAGGATATTACTTGTGCTTATGTGATGAAAGCCCTTAAAAGCTCCTGCTTTTAATTCTCAGACTCAAATACTATAGAAATGTGACAGTTGGTTTCATTCACTTCGGAAGTCAGGGAACAGAATGCAAGACATCTCCAGATACCAACTCTTGCATTCTTCATTTGTCTGGACTAAGAATTAGGGGTGATGAAAAAAAAAACTTTTTTTCTAATAAACATACCCAGGCCTAATTGGAGAATGTGCGATTGTCTAATGAATCCAAACTTAAACTGGTAACCAAAACGTATGTTTTGTCAAGATGTGACAGACAGACAGACATCTGTGAGAAAAACATTTCGAGGCTGCTTTGCTGTCAGAGGTATGCACTTTTGAAATTTGGCAATTAATATATCTTCGGCATCTTGTTTCGTTATTATGTCAATGTTTGACTTTTTAATATTAAAAATAAACAAATAAACATACCTGGCCTGGTTTGGCATCTTCACAAATAGAGGCTTCATATGGCGTAGCCAGTTCAGGAGGATTGTCATTTACATCCAGGATTCTGATACTAACAGCAAAAAAGGATGCCATTGTGTGGTTATCTGTAGAAGAGCATAACAAAAAGCATTTAGAGTTGTGGAAATTCTGTTTTGCACCAATTCACAACAAATGTCATGTCAAGATACTTTGGAAGACTGCAGGTCCAATTTTAACCCAAATATTTATAAATATTATGATAAATGGTATGACGTCGAAAGCACAACATTATACAGTCAAGGTCAGCAGAGGAAATAATGCCATGTGGGAATAGGCTACTTGCATTAAGTCATTCACTTTAAAGCCATCCCTTCTGAGCAAGTTTATGGAAACAGTGGAAGGAAAGAATTTATTTTTAACAAGAAGGAACCTCCAGTGAGTGCTGATGAACTGCTGGTTGATAGGATAGAACACTTTGGTATAGAAGCCCATTCAGTAAATTGGAATAATATTGAAAAGACATAATAATTACACAAATATTTTGTTTTTATGTTATATCTGTTAATGTTGATGATTTTCCACCTAAATAAGCAAAACATGACATTTAAGATTAGAATATGACATTAGACCAATAAAGAAGAAATTTTAAACAGAAATATGAGCTTAATGAAAAATATGCTTAATTCAATTTATTTCAATTCAATTTAGTTTATTTATGTAGCACAGATTCACAACAGATGTCATCTCAATGCACTTTTCAAAAAAAGTCATTTCAATACAATCATACAAACATTCCAATTAGTTTAAAGTTTAAGTTAGTTTCCTATTTAAGGAATTCCAGCAGACAGCATTGAGTCATTGACTTGAGGTTGCGTCCTGTTGATGCAAACTTCCAACCACAGCAATCCTTCATACTGAGCAAGCATGTAGCGACAGTGGAGAGGAAAAACTCCCCTTTAACAGGAAGAAACCTCCAGCAAATCCTGGCTCAGTACAAGTGGCCATCTGTCAAGACCGTCTGGGGGTTTGAGAAGACAGAACAGAGACAGAAAGTACAAAGGATCTGATATAAGAGTACATTTTATATTAAAGAAAGTAAAAAGTTGATAACAGGACACAGGGGATGTTCAGCCACAGAGACCATCATACCAGTCAACGCCCCCAGTCCAACAGGGCATTGTAGCTAAGCAGGATATTTTCAAAAGGTGCTTTTTGTCTAACAACCTAAGCTCATCTGAATGTATACTCTTATTTAATTAATGTGACCGTAATATGCTTCAGTGCATAGTGTTAAACTAAAAAAAGTGTTTGCACACCATTGTCAGTACTTTACGTACATAACTGTAACCTACTGCATATTGTTTTACACTGGAAGGCCTTTATCCTTTGATGTAGGGGTATTTAAAGTAAGTGGCTGAAAATTCTGCCAAAACCCATACTGAACAGACTGCTGTACTTTAGCTCGCTGCGCTCATGTAAAAATTAATAGAAAACTGCTAAGATGCTGCTAACAAAGACATCTTTTTTAAGAATGTGGTATACATAAGGCAAAACACAGTATTAATAGAGGGATTCGTGAATGACTTTCCAAAATTCAGCATCACTGAGATAACACACATAGGTGCACAATTCTTCACAAGCAAGCAGGCAGCAAGTTAGCATTGTGCCAAAGTGCTTATCCAAAGTCACATCAAATTGCAACCTGAATAACATTTTCTGCCACTAGTCATTGGCATAAAAAGGGGACCACAGATACAGTTTTGTCTCTGGGTCCTTGCCATCTGATGGTGCAATTCCTGTACCTATTTAATGGCCTGGGTGCAAGTAAGAACACCCTAAAAAAAATTTAAAAAAATAATTCACAGTGGCCATAATATTACTATTACATTATTATAGAACAGATAATGATCCAAAATACACTTTTTTTCTTAATGGTGCAAAATGTAAATGAACAAGTGAAGAAGATTATATAATTAGCACAATTAGGACACACTTTAAATTAGCTAAATTTTTGTTTGAGTCTTAATCATATGATAATGTTTGATATAGTTTCTGTCATGCTCACAAAAAACTGCGTATGATAAAGATAGAACCCGGAGGGCCACTGTCTGTGTGTATGCGTGTATTATGTGAGCCTATGTGAAAGTACAAGTTTATTTAATAAAAGGAGTCAAAGAACATTATGTGGGAGCTTAATGAATGATCTGGTTGCTTGCAGCGCTGGTCTGGGTATCCTGGTTAATTAGAATACACAGCCCAGGAATAAATCAGCATACGCAGCTAACAAAGCACAGTTAACACATTTGAGCGGCACCCCACAGAAAATGCACCAACAGCCTACCCATGGGTAAAAAATAATCCACACAAATTACTGCAGCTAGAAGTTTTATATTGAATGTATAAAAACAGTTTTAACATTGGTAAGGAGTCATGTGCAACAAATGCACTGTGTGTTGAAAAAAGAATACAAATTGGTTGTTAGCAGATTATCTATTTGAAGAAAAAGCATGGTTTGATGCATCAAAGAAAGTAAAACAAAGCAATTAGCCTCAATTGCTTGAAGGCAACGATGTACTCTACACTGAAGAGAATTAAAATAAAATATCCTTAAATAAAAATTTTTACTTTACATGTTATACTGTTGCTTAATACTCTCATACATAAATTACTGTGTGGAGATTTGAAAAAAAAATCTAACAAGACTAATACAAAACCAGTTAAATGCTTCAATTAGAAGGCAGTAGGAATTATAAAGGCATAAGAATATTGTCAGCCAACGTATGCAATGCTTCTTAGATGGTATACTTTAAAATTATATGATTTAGTAGAGCTCAGAAATACATTAACGCTAAACAACACTTACAATAAACTACTTCCAAGTTATATACATAAGTGATTTTAAATTAAAGAAACAAACTATGAATTAATAGACAAAGGTTTGTAAAAAAAACAAAACAAAAAAATGTTAGGACAAATATTTAAAAAAATTCTACTTAAAGAGCAACTCACCTACCTACCAGAGTCTAACTCTGCCCACATTTCCTATTTGAAAAATGTGCAAAAAGGAGGTGTTGCCCGGCGGACCGAGGGATGGTGGGGGGAGAGGGCTGGGCGACGTCAACACTTCCTTGCTTTTCCAACTCCAAATCGCTACTGAGGCATGGCTGAGACTTGGCTTGTTTCATACCCCACAGCAGCAGGATGGCTGAAGCCAGCCATCACCGCAGAGCGAACAGCAATGACAGATTTAAATTCAAGTGCAGTTTTAACCACAATGATTATTTTTGGTTGAAAATTAATATTTTTACTAAAATGTACTAAAATACCAAAAATAATGACCAGACATGTAGACAGCAATGTTAGACACGCATTTATACATTTATACAAAACAAAAGTTGATTTGGGGGTGAGTTGACCTTTAAATTAGAGGGTTTCATAGGAGTGTTGCGCCAGAGCCATGATAACTAGACCAAACACAGACCACCGTCTGTTAGGACTGATAATCCCACAATGCACTTCTTTTCCACAGGAAAAGGACTTCATGGGACATCATCACCCCTATTTAAGCAATGCTCTGCCCAATCTCATTCTCTAACCCGCCAGTCGGAGCAAGGCTAACACCGGTGCTTTAAACTCCATTCTTCCCTGGCGACGGGGGATTGGGTTTCTGGAAGAAGCCTTTTGGATCCAAAACACCTGTACAGTCTGCTGATCGTTGATCAGATTCCACCAAAGAGAGAGAGAGCCTCTTTTTGCTGCCGTTCTGCTGCCCTGGCACTGAACTGAGGGCTGCTCACCCGACGCCGCTGAGCTAAAGGCTGCTCATGAAAAGGGACCGGTAAGTGGTAGAAGATTGGAGCTGAAAGCTGGCGAGCTGAGCTGAGAGGACAACAGGGGCTTGCTAGCCACACACCCACGAGGACTGAGTGCTAGTTGCGCCCCATGCAACTGCTGCTAGCAGAACAGATAACAGTTGTTTTTTCTCCTTTATTGCCGATCTCCCCAGACAACAGATTCACCCTTCAATGCAGATCTGAGGATCATTCAAGCAAGGTTGTGTCTAGGCTTAGCTTAGTTACATTAGCTTAGGATAACTAATTTAAGAATTGCTTTTGATGATCTATTTCACTGTGTTTTGCTGCATTTGTAAGATTTCATTCCATAGATTGTTTGGGTCTGAACAGGCCGTTCAGCCTGATAAACAGTGTTTTCAAAGGTTATTGACAGATAGAAAGAGTTATTTAAAAAAAGCAACATGAGTTACTCCATTCCACCGGAGTCTTATTCGTTTGATAGTGGAAACGTGCCTATTGTTTCTTATTATTGCAGCCTGCTTTTGCAGAACGTCAACATTCATAAGCAATAAGGATTGCTCTTTACGGAATTCAAAATACAGACTGGCTTAAAACAGATAGTTTAAACACAGAAAACTAACCGTTTAAGTCGTTTTTGAAACCGCCTTGTTAGTAAGTCAAAATGCTAAAATTAGATACATCACTGTGGTGACTGATCCATAAAATCAAATAGATTTTCCAAAGGTTATTGATTTCTAATTCAGCAAATTATTTAATGAAACATTACTTCCTCCAAATAATGTTTGGTCTTCCATTCTGCTTTGCATTAATTGGCTGTTTGAACATAAACCATAAGGGGATAATTAGTCTTAAACTAATAACAATTAGTTTAAGACTAACTTGGCTTCACTTCCAAAACTCTTCAATACAAGCCTTGGTCCTTAAGCATACATATTCATACTGAACTGTGACATCACAATCAATTTATTGGTTATTGTTTCTACTTCTTTGAATAGTTGTCCATTTTACTGTTATACTTTTGGTAGTTAGTTTTATTATTCATTATTCTTTTACTTAGTGGTTTAGTTGTATGTTACTAGCTTGGTAAGTTTGTTGACCAAAGTATTTTGACTGGAAAGTTGAATTCTTTTTGTTAATAAACTCTTGTATTATGGCTAATCTTTTGATATTATTCCACATACACATGTAGTAACTTGCTGTAACTAATTAATACTAATAACTAATTCCTTCATCTATTGTTTAATTACCTCAGCCTTATCAGGCAGGTAATAATAAACAATTTACAGAGACTGAATTGTTTGGCTATTATTATTTTCCTGCATTTCAGGATAGTGCCCCAAACTTTACATAAAATTATTCATCTTATTAATAATTGCCCTAAGCAATAATTTATAATTATTCATAGCCAAAACATACCTATTGTGTCACAATATGAGGAATACTTGTTAGTTAAAACTTCAGGATACTGAAGAGAAGTTCTCAAGCTCACCTGGTGTTTCACCTCAGAATTCTAACTATGTACAGTACAAGGTTTGATTAATAGCATAAACTTTACATCATTGCAATGTTTTTACAGAAACGGGTATGCTAGACTGAAACATAAATCCTTTTTGAGTTTCAGTGCAAAATGTCTCGTCTTCTTTATTAGCTAATTTTACAATTTTAGATTTTAACTTCAAGAGCAGACTGAGCAAACTGAAACCCATATGTCATTTAAACTTCCAATAGAAAAAAAAAACATAGAAAAAAAACTTAAATTGTAAACAGGGTCATTCATGTGGACCAATTGGCACTGTTCTAAATCTGTTTTCAAATAAGGGAAAAAATACAAGGGATTCAACTGCCTATTGGCATCCCCTGCATCTTTGCCGGGCAGACCAGCTGTTGAGAATCATCGGGTGCGAACGTCTCTCAGGCACTGCATTATGCTGACATTACTTCCAGAAGACAGATAGAGGATGTGAGCGGGTGTGTCTATCTTTGCAAGCGAGGAGGTATCTGGGGTGTTATAGAGCTTGTGACCAAATGGTTCAGCGTTGCTGGAGGAAATTGTTTGGTTTCAAGTGTCACTTTTGTCAGCAGCAAAGAAATGAGGATACAAATGTACTCAACTCTGCCCGAGTCTGGTCTTTCCACCCAGTTAAGGCATAGAAGAAGAGTGCAAAATATCAGTGTAAATTCATGTATTCATTTTTGTGTGGAGTGAAATGTTTAGGGAGCTAAAGTAAAAACCTATGTAAGATTAATATTCAATCACAAGGCATATATAAAATCGTCTAATTTTGTGCACACCTTTCTAAATGATGCATAAAAACAAAACAAAAAAGAGACACGTAAATTAACTTATACTTGTTCTTTCTAAAGAAAGAACATCCTAAAAATATGTGCTTGGTATAGATTCTTTAAAATATGTATCCACATTCTCACTTGAGTTTAACTCCACTTAGGTTGTGTATTAAGTCCTGTACACATATGTGGTGGTACAACAGTTTCATGAATTAGAGTTAACGCATTTTGGTTTGCGAGTCAATAGTGATTCTATGTACAACCACCTTTGGTATATTAACTGTATTTGCCTTGAGAAAATGTTACTAAATAAGCAAGTGAGGCACTGACATTACTGCAACATTTGGCATGATATCGGTCAGTTTTTGTGTCACAGAGAAACACAGGACTATGCACAAACATCTGGAAAAATTATTTTGCCCTTGCATACAGTGCCTTGCAAAAGTGTTATTACCACTGAAACGTGTTTACATTTAGCCACATTCCATTGCAAAATTCAATATTTTCTGTGATAAACAACAGTGTGGATAATCATGAAGTGGAGATAAATGATTTTCTTTAAACTAATTAAAAACTAAACAGTTGTATAACGTTTATGTATTCATACCCCCAACTCAATAGGTTGTACAAGGATCTTCAGCTGCATTTACAGCTACAAGTTTTTGGGGTATGTCTCTACCAGGTCTGTGCATCTAGAGACTGAATGTTGTGCTATTCCTTCTTTTCAAAATAGGCTATTGCAATGATTGAACCCCTAAAAGAAACACACAACCATGAAGCATAACCTTGGTAGCATCATGGTGTAAATTAAATTAAGAATTTGTTGCAAGAATTGATCAGATGTTTGCCCTCACTATTCAATCTGGCTAAGCTTGAGCAATAATTTTTTTTTTTATAATGCTGGACTTTTTTGTCTCTAGATGAGTTAGCCTGGTAGAAACAGTGATGTGAATAATCATGCACACAACACTTTTCAAAATGTAACTTATAAAAAATTTAAAAACCATCTATAATGTTCTTCAACTTCAATATTATAAAAAAAATTGTGTTGTTCCATTGCAAAACAGTCCAAATGAAACATACAGAAATTTGCAGACAAATATTAAAAAAGGGGAAGAAGGTTAAAGGTGTTAATAGATTTTAAAGGCATTGTACATTGCCCCTATTTAGTGTAACACTAGCTGCAAGGAGAAGGGCTCAAATTTGTAAGAAGGATATTTGAACAGCAAAACTGAATCTAAAAGATGAGACAGTTTTAAAACAAAAATAAGATTTTTATAGAAATCAGAGATTTTCTTGATTGCTATTATACTCTTTGTGGCACAGTATTTAAGTACATACGTACATTGACTTTGATTCAGTGGTACATACTTTTAAGTTTTTTTATAAGTTTTATACGCCGTTATTGTCAGCTTCTTTAAAGAGAGTCAAACTAGTCACAGTCCAGTTTTTGATGACTTTGTTCAGTGGTGTGAGGAGTCTTACCTTCAACAGAACTTTTATAAAACAAAAGATTTGGTAACTGATTTTAGGAAACAACAAAATGGGCATGGAATCACTTTAATTAAAGCAAGTGATTATATCATCTTGGGACCATACTCAATGAAAAATGTTATATTGATGATATGACCAATGATAGTACTTTAACATTATTGTTTTATTTTCATTTATTATTTGTTGATGTATTGCTTTAAACATTTTTTATTCTATTTTCTGGGAGCTGGCAGTCTCTACTATTCCACTGTGATGCAAACTAATAATGCATGAGTGTGTGTGCGTGCGTGTTTGTCGGTGTCTGTGTGTGTGTGTCTGTGACTTGAAAAAAAGAAAATTGTGTGGCTCTAGAACTGTATTTTTTTTAACAATGTGCTATACCTCAAAAGTGGAAACGTTTCTATACATTAAATAAATGTTCAAGTATTTACAGAATTCCACCTATTAAATGAATAGTATGGATGTGCCCAAATATATAGCTTAATAATAAGAAAGAAACACTTCTAAGCTCTGATTTCATATTATTGGGTATTCCCACATTTGTTGACAGGTGCCTTGCAATGCGATACCATACACAATACTCATTCAAATATAATAAATTAAACTTGTTTGTGCATTACCCGCAAGCAACCTTTATTATTAAGTTTCATCTAATTTTGCTTCTCTGTTTAATTTAACCAATGTATATTCACAGTTTTGCATATAAAACAGTTCTCTGCTGATTTGCTTTTCAGTTCAATGTTCTTTTCATATTTCACATTCCTGAGCCTATTTATCTTCCTTCAACATGTTCCAAACAGTGTGTGATTCATTTGGACATACAAAGGATAACGTTCACACATTCTAAAAATCTAAAGGTCTACATGTGTTTGCCAAACAGCAAAAGGAGGAAAATTATGGCATAGTAAACATATTTTCCATACAACAGAGCAAGAGATAAAGACTTTCAGCTTCTTCGGTATGTTTTTGCCCTCGGGGTAAATCTCTTTTTTTCACCTAACTGTCTAGGTGAAGAGGCAGTTTTGCAAGGTAATATCATACTCGCTATCAGTTCTCGAAAATTATATGTCACTCCAACTTAACCTGATACTTTTCTATAGAGAAGACTGCCAAGAAGCTCGACTACTCTGCTAGTGACAGTGTATTAAATGCTTCTCTTGTACTCGGAAAGTACTGTGCTCCGTACATGGAAGACACGCACTATACAGATGAGAGGTTGTTTCATCTTTCGTGGTACTGGTGTCTGCAGAAGTAGCTGAAGACTTTTAATTAGGCAAAGTTGAAGACGTGCTGTGTTTGCAAATTTTTGAAAATAGCAGGATATGTGTTTGAAGTGAAACAAAAGTAACGTCACTTAGACAACATGCACAACAGGACATTTAGTGCACTTTTAGGGCAGTGGTTAACCTTAAGGTTCACTCAGTATGAACTGTCACAAAGCTTTTATCTCCAGTGCAATACTGTGACACACAGAATAAAGAGGTTCAAATATCCATCAAGGACTAGAATAATTGAGGTTTACGCCACAAAATAAGAGTTTAACAATGTCATTAAACAATCTGACCTTGTGGCTTCCTAGACCTAAAAAAGAATAAAATAATTTTGGTTAAAATTAAGTTAGTTCTTTAAATGCTCCAACTACTGTCCTTTAAAGCCTAAACAGCTAAACCTCTAACCAATTTCCATCTCTCTTGTGACCTTATTTTTTCTTTGTGTCTATGTTTTCCAATTTCTTTCTTTCGCCTGTCTTTGTGTCTGAGCTCTCCAGGGTTTGCGAGCTAACAGGCGATAAAGAAACATACTGGGTGGGCATTCTAATACCACTGACCACAGACTTTGTCTCTGTAGATGTTTCTGTGGATGGCAATGCAAGAAGCTTTATCTTTCAAGCGCAGGCATGTGTTTATGTCTAACACTGAAAGGTGGCGGGCAGCATTAAATGTTCAATTACCATTAAAATGTGCGTACGCCATAGTGTGATGCACAAAGAGACACAAATTATTCAAGGAGGACTAAAACAGTCTAGTTTTTGCCTTAATATCTGTGTTTGGTAATACTGCATTAAACTCAGTTCAGGCTGTACTGATTATTAAAGAAATGAGGGCATTGGGAAATACAGAGCAGAAACAGATATATCTAATAGATCTTCTGTCAGAAGATCCGTTAGATGAAGAATCCAATCTATTCAGTCATCACTGCATCCCAAAATCACTCCATCTGAATAAGATTGAAAAAGTGAGAAGCACCAGGTCTTCTCCATTTTCAAATTTTCTTCTAATGGCATAGTAATAACTTTCCTGCTACCTGAGTTGTTACATTCTTTATTTCTTAGCTATGACAAACACATCCAGTGAGATGATAAAAGAAGTGTTCTTCATTCATTTTTAGTTTTGCGTTTTGTAAGCTGAAAGACTAAAACTATGACTATTTTTTCTCTATGGATAAAAACAAATCACAGTGCATAGACGGCTACACCGGCAACTAACATGCCCCTGATGAGTACATCAAGAGCTTTGATTCAAAAGAAAGTTAGCATACTGTATACAGTATAACTATATAACTACAGCTACATCTCAATAAATCAGAATATCAATGTAAAATAATTTATTCTACTAATTCAATTTAGAAAGTAAATTACCTATATATTACGCAGATTAATTTCACATACATGATGCATTTCAAGTGTTGGCACATTTTGATGATTACCACTTAAAATGGATAAAAACCCAAAATTCAGTTTTTCAGAATATATAACATAAATCTATTACAAATATTTTTTAAACATAGACGCAGTTCCACAAGAGGGTAAGCTTAACTTCCAGTATAACATTTCTAGTTTTAAGTCAGTGATGGTTCCGGGAGCCTCATCTCCTGGTGTTAGTCCATTGTGCTTTATTAAGTTTAAAGTGAATGCAGCCCTCCACCATGAAATATTAGAGTATTCCATACTTCCTTCTGGCTAAGCTTTATGGTGATACTGATTTTATTCTACAGCTGGAGTTGGCACCTGCACACACTGCCAAGCCACGAAAGAATGAATAGATGGATGGATGGATGGATGGATGGATGGATTGATGGATGGAAGGATCTATCAATGGGATGTCAGTGTTTTCAGAAAGTGTAAGTTTCCATCAAAAGGGGTGCAAACAGCTTTGCTTCTTCATTGTATAGCATAATAAAGGATTTCATTTTCAGATTTTTTTGTCATATGTCATTAGCAGTTTAAATGTTAAAACAGACAACAATTATGTTTTATTCAGATTGCTCCTCTGATATAATGCCACAAGATGAATTGTTTTTACAGATTTCAGATTAGGGATAACTGATATATGATACAGCATCAGTGTTCTAAAGATGTAAAAAACAGAAATCAGTGTACCTGCTTCTACAGCCTTCACAGTGATGTTGTGCCAGCCTGCCGTCTCCCGGTCCAAAATCTTTCCTAAAGTAATGGCACCTGAGTCAGCATCAATATGGAAGATCACGTCCTGGTCTGTTGTCGGATCAATGGAAAAGCTAGTGTAAAAACAAATAAACAAAAAGAGATCAAATGAAATATACAGATATGTTAAAAAAATCTGTAACACTTTCTCACTTTTTTAAAGTTAATTTATTTACTTAATGTTATGGATTGCATAAACGGTTAAACAAGGTCTTAGCTAGTACTTAAAGGATAAATGAGAAATTAGTTGATCAAAACTTTTTTTTTATACCTGGTTTCTGTGGTTATTCTACCCCATATAACCCAAATAAGTCAAAATGTATAACATATAAAATAGACATAAATAAATAGGTAGACAAAAAGAATAAACCTTCCAAGTAAGTTGAATATTATATGGTTCTTTTTCAACTAAACTATTTTAAAAAATCCAAAATATAAGGCCATACTTAATAGTTAATAATGTTAGTCTAAATACAGAAAATTGGTTAAAGCAGTGTTGCAGCAATGGCAATGTAATACGATGCATGAGGTCATATAGTGATACTTTCTGTTAAAAAAAGAGAGTAGGGAAAAATATAAAAGTTTCATTGTGCACTCTGGCAAAACCATAAATGGATTTTTCCTTCTATGGGGTACTGGCTGCTCTCAAAAGACTGGTGAGTAAACAAAAAATTGCTGAAAGGTTTCTTTGTTCTTAGCTGTGCTCCCTGGCAACATGCAAACACGCACACAGACACACACTTAAACACACACATTTACACACAAGCAGAAAAAGATGTGCACATGCAGATGGCTTTATTGAGCCCCCATAAACTAAAATAAAGAACTATGAGCTCTATCAGCTCCTATGGCTTCTCACAAACCTGCCAGCCAGCATTCTTGTGGTCTCATTAGAGTGGAGGCTAGGTGTTGCTGATATGAAACTAAATGTAATGGTAAGCCAAAGTGAGATAAACACCAGAACCCTGATTCCTGATTAGTTAAAAAAACAGTAAGGGGTTTGTTTGTTAGTTTTTAGCCATATTTATGAATGTCTGTTAATAAAATAGAGACTCTAGGCTGAAAACTGTTGCAATGCTTTTATAGCTGATGACGGATAAAAAAAACTACATTTCCCTTTTTAAGACAAAACTTAACTATAGTGTTTGTAAATACACCAGTCATCTGTGGTGACACATTTTGACAGAGCAAAGATAACACCAGAAGGTAAGTTTAAGATAGAATAGGAAGATTTTGTCTGAAAAAGTACACTCTTCCACACTATTGTTATCTAAAATTATTTAAAAAATATTAATGTAAAAGCAAAAATAACCTCCGTGTAGTGCAATACAATAGAAACATCCTTGATTTCCTTCCTGTTTCCCAAATCTCTTTATTAACTGATTTTGTTTAAAATTTCAGTTGCTATTAATTTTGCAATTTGTAGCACATAATGCAAGGCTTAGAAAAAAGAATAAAAGTTTTGGACATAGAATTTTTATCACAATATATTGTTTCTACTGTTACTATAGTATTGTGACAATCATCTATTTTTCCCTATGAACCCTATGAACACATCCATACCTCCAGTGTTGTGCACGAATACATTCATGAGGGGAGCTCACCAGTTATATAACCTTATTTTAACGTTATAGCTAAAGAAAAAAAAAGTTACATTTTTCAATATCCCTATGGGTTTTCACCTGTGCAATTATAGTTTAAAGAGATGATAACGATAACCTCCGGGAAAAACCTGTTCAATGATATTATTACGAAGGTTGAAATTGACCAACATAGCCAACAACAAGTTACAAAAGGGACCGCTTTACAGTCAAAATGTTTTGTGAATGTGAATTTAGCCATTATAAAATACAGTTTCTGTAAGAAAAGACAATAAAATGGATCCTAGGTAAATGGGTAATCCACATGACAAATTAATGAGAACTAGTTCAACTTAGATCCACGAACAGGTCCTTTATTACGGTGTGAACTATGAACCCCCTTTGAACTAAACTCAGCAAAAAATGAAACGTCCCTTTTTCAGGACTGTGTATTTCAACAATAATGTTGTAAAAATCAAAATAACTTTACTTATCTTCATTGTAAAGGGTTTAAACAATGTTTTCCATGCATGTTCATTATTAACCATAATCAATTAATTAACATGCACCTGTGGAATGGTCGTTAAGACCTTAACAGCTTACAGAAAGTAGGCATTTAAGGTCACAGTTCTAAAAACGCAGGACACTAAAGAGACTTGTCTACCAACTTTGAAAAACACCCAAAGAAAGATGCCCAGGGTCCCTGCTCATCTGCGTGAACGTGCATTAGGCATGGTGCAGGGAGGCATGATTACCTCTGATGTGGCTAGGGCAATAAATTGCCATGTCCGCACTGTGAGACGCCTAAGACAGCGCTACAGGGAGACAGGAAGGACAGCTGATCATTCTCGCAGTGGAAGACCACGTGTAACAACACCTGCACAGGATCAGTATATCCGAATATCAATACCTGCATGACAGGTACAGGATGGCCACAACAACTGCCCGAGTCACACTAGGAACACACAATCCCTCCATCAGTGCTCAGACTGTCCGCAATAGGCTGAGAGAGGCTGGACTGAGGGCTTGTAGGCCTGTTGTAAGGCAGGTCCTTACCAGACATCACCAGCAACAACGCCGCCTATGGGCACAAACCCACCTTCGCTGGACCAGACAGGAGTGGTAAAAAGTGCTCTTCACTGATGAGTCACGGTTTTGTCTCACCAGGGGTGATGGACGGATTCGTGTTTATCGTCGAAGGAATGAGCGTTACACCGAGGCCTGTACCTTGGAGCGGGATGGATTTGGAGGTGGGGGTCTGTCATGGTCTGGGGCGGTATATCACATCACCATCGGACTGAGCTTGTTGTCATTGCAGGCAATCTCGATGCCTTGCGGTACAGGGAAGACATCCTCCTCCCTCATGTGGAACCCTTTATGCATGATCATCCGGACATGATCCTCCAGCAGGACAATGCCACCAGCCATACTGCTCTTTCTGTGCGTGAGTTTCTGCATGACAGCAATGTCAGTGTTCTGCCATGGCCAGCGAAGAGCCCGGATCTCAATCCCATTGAGCACATCTGGGACCTGTTGGATCGCAGGGTGAGGGCTAGGGCCATTCCCCCCAGAAATGTCCAGGAACTTGCAAGTGCCTTGGTGGAAGAGTGGGGTAACATCTCACAGCAAGAACTGACAAATCTGGTCCAGTCCATGAGGAGGAGATGCACTGCAGTACTTCAAGCAGCTGGTGGCCACACCAGATACTGACTGGTACTTTTGATTTTGAGCCTCCCTTCATTCAAGGACACATTATTTTATTTCTGTTAGTCACATGTCTGTGAAACATTTTTTGTTTATGTCTTATGGTGTTGACTCTTTAGTGTTCATACAAATATTTACACACATTAAGTTTACTGAAAGTAAAAACAGTTGAAAGTCAGAGGACGTTTCTTTTTTTGCTGAGTTTATGAATGTTTGTATTGAAATGACCTTCTTGTAAAGTGGCTTGAGATGACATCTGTTGTGAATTTGAACTATATAAAACTGAATTGAACATAAATCAATTTGAAATGACTTAAAAACTAGTTCTTGTTAGGGAAGAACTGACACAAGTTGGCACTTCTACAAAATAGAATATAGTTGAAACCAACAGTTTAAATAATGAAAAAACACAAACACGTTTTTATTCTTAATTTTTTATTCTTATGAATGAACAAATGTCTGTCATGCAACTGCTGTCTAGCTATGTTTCATTTTATCAAAGCAAAAGAATGAGGTAGTTCTTACCAAAAGACCAGAAGGGTTAAATTGCTACCCTGTTTAGAGCTATATAGTCAGAGTATGGTACATGTTTCCATTTAAAATAATAATTGCAATTTTCTGCAACAGCAATATTCTATGTTTGTATTCTTGTTGAAGAAAACCCTATCTCACTTTTGACACCAATGAAAAAAAATGTCCTTTGGTCAGATTTTTGTTCTGAATATTAAAGTGGTGGTTGCCTAATGCCAAAGAGCAGTTAGTGCAACTTTTCCTCAGTTCCTTTTTTGTACTGATATTACCCAAATACACTTACCTGGAGGCGCTTACGGCAGCATTACCATTGTGTTGTGCTCTATTACATGAAGAACATTGAACGTCATGCATTTTTAATCAAGGTGATGTTCCCCAGACCTGTGTGTTGCTTTATGCTGTGGTAATTAGACTGTTATAGCTCTATCTACAGCTTCTCCTCACATTGCAATTACACTTCAAAGGACATAGAAACCAACGACCTGGATACATGTATACCATCTTTAATCATGCAAGGTAAATTTTTGCATGTTTTTAACACTCTGTTATCATGAGGAATTAAAAATGTGGTTGTTTTTATACCATAAATCAAGTATTCGTGTATTCACAAGAAATTTAGTTGATGAACTACACTTCTTTAAATGGAACCTATACCATTTTCAATAAGTTAAAACTAGGGATGATCGATTTTGTTTTTTTACCAATATCCGATACACTGATACATCATATATATTATGATAATATCGTAAATCCCTAGTAGAAACCTTAGGTCTTATTGAGAGGTATGTGTCAAGGACAGCTGACTTTTAATTTCTGTTAAACATAGATGTACAAAATTAATTATTTCAGAGGGCTGTTTAGAGAATTTAGTGTGTGAGATTGGGTGTTGGGGTTTTGGGATACAGCAGTTACTTACGCATTCTTTTTGTACACACTTAATTTGGGTGTGGCATCATTCACATATTCACGCTGCAACTTATGTGTAAAGTAAATTTTGCTCTCTGGGTCCCCCTACAGTTGGGAAAAATGTATTGTTTTCTACTACTGTCGTAAAATCTATTATGGTTACACCAGGGGATTCACATTTACAAGTGATACCCTCTAACGTTACAGATTTTCACGTCTTGGACAGCCTTTGTGTCAAATGTCTTCATCCCAGGTACATTTTCTATTTTTCAGCATGTCATATGTACGGCGGCGTAGAGCTGTCAGCCAATATAATATAGAAATTAGACCGCATCATGTTATAACGTTATTGTAAAAACTTGAAAACCACTTAAAACTAAAACGTTATAAAGTGATAGTTTCACGTTTTTACAATAAACTATCACGTTATAACGTGATACGGTCTAATTTCTTTATTATATGGCTGACAGCACTGTTCTGACAATCTGTGCTACCTCCTCAGAATGTCCTACAGTAGCGCGCATCTGTCAGTGCTACCCCTTGAAAAGTATGTTTACATGCCGAAAAGAACAACTGTTAGATTTGATGTTAAACATAATCATCGGAAAGTATTTTTCAAGTGATGGGATTGAAGTGGCAGTTTAGCAGTAATGCCTAACATAGCAAAAAATTATGAATAATGAAAACTTTTCTTTCAATCCACAGAACATGCTACCCGTTTAAGACAAAGCTAAAGACTAGCACATAAAGATGCACTAAAAACCATGATCAGAATATCCTACCTGTTAAATAGGCCTATAGATGATTAGCACACTCTGGAAATCTGTTAGTTTGTAAAGCAGCTAATGAATATATACCAAGCCAGTAAGACGTAGAGCAGATAGCAGTATTATTACTCCAAAATATTAAAATGTAGTAGCCTTTGATTATAAGCACAAATAGCCCGCAAAATACATCGCATTTACAGTACGACTCTAACTAATGGGACTTGTTTACATGCAGTGTAACGATATCACAGAAGTGAAACTAACATAGGCTACAAGGGCTGTCATGTAAACTTGAAACTAGTAGCTTAAGAAAAGCCTTAAAATATTTTCAATAAAAATTAGCCAGTAATAAAATAATTTGAATAAAACTCACCGTAAAATTCAAAGAAATAAAACAGACGAAATGGATCTTCCAGGTAGGAATTCTTGATGACAGATTTGCTGAGTAAGCGAATTGTGAAGTAACATCGAAATGTGCATGCGGGTAGCACAGATAGTCGGCACACCGGCGTACAGATGAATACAATTTCGGCTCCGTCATGATGACAATTGTTCAAGCTACCGCTGCTAGAGATCTTCCATTTATATGTACCTGCCGAGTATGCTCCACCCAGAGAGCCTTGCAGGATGCTTCACCTACCGGCTTTTGTGAAGCCTGCCGTAAAGCAAGTCGCATTTGAACTACAAAACCGCTACCCGACGACCCAAAGTTACATAGTGCTGTTATGGCCGATAGAGGGCCGCAAAGCGAATGCAGAAGTGCCGTTTCACCCTGTTATGAGTTGATCAACCACTGACACGAGTTCGGAAACATTATTTTAAGGTAAAAAAAAACTCTTTAGTGTTGCTTTAACAAGAACTTCCCAGGTATAAACTATTTATTAGCACTCATGATACTAAACCAGTGAAGCACACAGTACATACCACTTAAAATTGTGAACATGTCCTTTAGTATTTCAAAACATGAAATGGATGAAAAAAACATTATCAGCATTATGGCAATATTGAAGATGTCTACAAGGCAATGTGCAGGCCTCCAATAGGCAAATCAGATCAATATCTCATTCATTTACTACCAAAGTACAGGCAAAGGGTAAAGAGGGAAAAGCCCAAAGTCAAGAAAATCAAGGTCTGGAAAAAGAGAGTTTAGACAATCTGAAGGCTTGTTTTGAAATAATGGACTTGGAGGTATTTTTTTGAGATCTGTGGAGATCCCCGCAAACTGACAGATCATATCACTTCATATATACAGTCCTGTGAAGATTCTGTTATTCAGATCAAACAAGTAAAAATGTTCCCCAACAAAAATCCTTGGCTGACTAAAGATGTTAAGACACATCTCACCCATGAGAAATGCCAATTTCTCATGGATGACACTGAAAGAGTTAAAAACATATGGAGGGAGCTGAAAGCCAAGATCTGTATGGCAAAAAATATATTCAGTCTTAATAACTTTCATGGACGATTTGATACTCCAGGCTGCAAGGACAGGAGCAACAACATATGTTCCAATGTACCTAGGAACACCACAATCCAGCTGACCAAGGAGCTGGCCGGCAAAAGTCTCTCCAGGATTTGGCCTCATAAAGCTCCTGGACCTGATGGCCTAAAAGGACCCGTACTTAGAGTGTGCTCCACTCAGTTAAATACCATTTTAGAAAGACTTTTTCAGCTGTCAACTGTGCAAAAAACATGAAAATCATCTATAATTAGACCAAAACCCAGGAAAACAGGGATCTGTGATCTAAGCAATTTCCACCCATTGGCTTTAACCTCACCAGAGGCTAAATGCATGGAAAGAGCTGTAACCAACCATCTCACTTTATTCATTGCACCACAAATGGCTTCATTACAGCTTGCTTATAAAGCTCACAAAAGACTGAAGACGCTACATTGATTATGATAAACATGGTTTCCAATCTTTTACAAAAGAGCAACACTTATGTCAGTATTTTATTTATTGATTTTAGTTCTGCTTTTAATTCTATGCAGTCATACACTGCTTCAGCGGCTGTTGGACCTGGGGGTGAAAGGAGGACAGTTCGCAAAGAATCTGTATTAAAGAAGAACTCTCAGAGGAGGTCGTGTTAAACACAGGAGCACCTCTGGGTTCTGTTTCATCACCGCTTTTATTTTCAGTTTATACAAATGACATGAGAGTCAATAGTAAATATGCAGATGACATGGCTTTACTCTCTTGTATCACAATGTTTATGACTCTGATTATGCTGCTCATGTTGCTAATTTGTACTTGTACATCGTTGGTGTACTTGTTTTAAAATTACTGCGTGGTTTGGTCACTTCACACTAACCAACAGAAATAAACTGAACAGAGTAGCGAAAACAGGTTTAAAGATAATTTGCCGCCAACAAAAGAGTTTAAACAACTCCCCTCAGGGCGGAGCAATAGTATACCCTTGTCAAGGAAAAGGACCTACAAGTGTTCTTTAACTCCCAATGCAGTTGTAGTCAATAAACTGCTGTAAACAGAGGGATCAGAGTGCAGAGTCAGTCACATAGTTGGCTGGGTGTGATTTGCTTGCAGTGTATTTGTGCAAATGACTGCTTGCCCTTGTTTTCAATTGTGTATTGTGTATCTTTTTCAATAAGACCAAAGACAAATTTCCTTCCTTCAATTCAATGTCAATTCAGCTTATATAAATAATTATAGTTACTTACAACCACAGCAAATGGCAAATCCCACCAGTTTTCCAATTTGCAACTAGAACACACTCAATTTGGGTGTGGCATCATTCACATATTCACGCTGCAACTTCTGCAAAGCTATTCTGTTCTACCCTTTAACGTGATCGCCCTCCTCCTTGAGGTGTGTCTCTGGGACAAAAAGGATAGCCACACAAATTTTAATTATGTTAGAGTACAACAATTTGGAGTACAACCATTTGAATGTACAATGTTGAAATGAGAAATAACAGTCTATTATACTGACCTTAGAAAAATAACCCAACTAAGGTTGCTTGTACACTAACACGGCTAAGGTTATATGGTTTATATCCCACCTAACAGTATACCTGTCCACAGAAACACAAAGCATTGTTTACGACTGCCTCCCCCCCTCCACCCACTGGCGCAACCCCGACCTAGTAGGCATGTGCGAAAAAAAGGCAGACCCACATATATTATGCCACAGCCACCGTCTAAGATATGGTGTATCCGAAATTGCTGCAATCGCACTGTGCCTTCTCTTAAGGTATTCTTGCATGAGTTTTACAAGTGCCTCTTGTACAACAAGAGCATGTCTGGATGATTCGTGTCCATCTTCCTATCGTTTACCTCTGAGTGGTCACCGGTTGTTATTAAGCTGGCTGTGGCGCGTGTTTTCTGACGTCACTACCTTACCGAACGCAGTTCTTAAACACCCAACGAATCCACACCAATCCAAGAGCCAGAGATTTAAGAAATAGATGGCCCACTTACCTGTGTAAAATAAATATCTGGAGAGGGAAACCTTAAACGTTGGGCTAGTGTGGCCAAGACAGGGTATTGACTAAATATTTTTTCATTTAAACACTTAAACGGCCTAATGTAGACAGGGCCTAAATGTCAGAATGAATGCACGGTCAGATATGTGCATGAGAAATTTGTATTTTGGTTTATCTGAGGGAATCTCCTGTGCACAAAACTAGGTGAACCATGAGTGAACCTCACAAAACATCAAAGAAAATTATATACATCGCTTAGATCTGTATATTTAACAGTAGACAGTGCAAGATACAAACTATAAAAATATTATTTTTAACTATTGTAATTAGCCCTATCTGTTCCATACCTCACAGGTTTATTTGTCACATCTGGATCCCTGGCTGTGACAATGCCAACAAGAGATCCAACTTTGGCATCCTCCTGGACTTCCATGACAGCACCTTCTGCTGGTTGAAAGATGGGTGGCTCATCAATATCCGACACGCTGACCCGAACGATTGTCTGATCTCGGAAAGAGCCCAGGTCAACAAAGCGAGGATCAACATGCTTATTTATTGCCTCTACGACAACATTGTGGGTCCTCTTGCTCTCAAAGTCTAGTGGCTGAAAAGAAACCAAACAAGACATGAGGGTTCAATACATCTATCATTTAAAGTGAAATTTTCTTCAATTACTGATTAGTTACTATGACATCCACTTTTGTTGGAACCCTTAGAAAAGATGTGTGAAAAGCCTTCAAATTCAACTTTCACTGCAGCAGCTAATGTCAAAATGTTTTTTTTATAAATCCAACTTTTAATTTTCTTTCTTTTATTCAGATTTCAGGTTGAAAAATCTCTTTTTATATCACTATTGACAATTATTTGTACCCCTAGTGTTAATGCTTTGCACAACTCAGTTCTGTTAATATGACAGCACTTGGTCTTCTCCTATAACATTTTACAAGGTTGGAGTATATGGAGAGGGATCTTTGACCATTCATCTCTACAGAATCTCACAGACTGTCCATCATCTGTCCATAGTAAACCAAAAGTTTTCTGTCAAAATTTCTGTTTTCTGTCAAGGTTCATGCTGCTTACTGCTCACTCACCCTCACGCCCACTGATTGTTCATTGTCTTCACTTGTGCTGCTCCCTATTAAAGCACATGCGCTTTACCTGCTTGGTATAATATTGTCTGATGCCTTTGCAACAGCCTTTTTTATATCTTCAAGTTTATTAGCTCTTTCACCTTGCCAGTCTCGACCATCACTTTTACCAAATCTTTACTGGTTTGTGAGTATATATATTTTTTAAATCCCCTTGCTGTACTTTGCCTTTCCCAGACCTTGCTTCAAGTTAGTCAAAGTCTAGAGTTTTCACCTGTGCCTGAGAACCACCAGTGTTTTGGTGTGTGGATATTATAACCTTTGTGCCTTCAGCAGACACATCCAAGGCCCTCAAGGCCAAATATGAACTAATCTGCTTATTGTGCAGAAGCTGGTTTCATGGATGCATTGGATCCCTGTCTCCTGGTAAATCTCAATTATTTCAGTATGCTTCCTGGTCTTTGTCCCATCACGTCCCTCATCTGTTTTCGTCTTCCAGACCATGAAGCAAAACCAGACCTAAACAGGGCAGCTTCTACCAGCACCTAACCCACATTCAAATAAATGTATTAAAACCACTACCTTGCTTAGCTTGGCTGTGCGGTGGGTTGTGGCTATTGGCTATTGGCTATCTAAGACTATCCTTTAACGTGACAGTTTTCTATAAGATTAGGGTCTGAAAACATTTAAATAAGAAGGCCAGAGGGGTTTTTAATTTAGTGTGTAGCTGTTGAACCATTTATTTGATGGTTTGGTCATGTGTTTTAGATCATTATGGTGAATAAAACATTGAACCATTTAAAAACAGACTATCAATTAGTCCTCTAATATTAAAAAACAAAGTGAAGCCCGTCTATTCATCACTCCATCTTGCACGGTCAAAGGTTGGCTGGTGTCTATCTACAGCTGTCATTGGGTGAGAGGCAGGATACACCCTAGACAGGATGCCAGTCCATCGCAGGGCAACAGAGAGACATACAGGACAAATTACCATGCATGCACAAAGTCGCACTTAAGGACAATTTAGTGAGCCCAATTAACCTAACAGTCATATTTTTGGATCATGGGAGAAAGCCAGAATGCCTTGAGACAACCCAAGGATGCACACGGACAACATTCAAGTGATGTATTCATGAAAATGTAATGTACCAGATCATGATACAGCAAAACAATCTCAATTAAACCCTACTCTAAATATATATGCTCTATGATGGAATCATGAGTTGTTTCACAAAATTACCAACTTTTCCTCATCCCACATAACCATTTTTTAAAAACGCTTTCCACATGGCAACACAACAAAAAAGTTTAGCAAACCTCACACGATTTTTTTTTTGTCATTCGTGCATGATACAGTTCCGCCTAGAAACTCAGATCAACTTAAAAAGTAATTTATGTATTTAAAAAATAGAACTTTTTAAAAGGGATTATTAGAGATACCAATAGGATTGGGTGCTGCTGATTTTGGGAAAAAACTATTATTTCGTAGCATTGGAAAAAATACTTTATATTTAATGTAAATGTTTAAAAAAAGTCAGTGAAAGATTACGCTAAAGTATGAAAGATCGATTAATTTGAAGGCTTTTTCCACATGTTCAACGGCGATGGCAATAAATGTTACAGCACTGTTATTTACACAGAAATTAGCATAGATTCAAACATCATTGGTGGCAGTGGGCCAGTAGACTGGGAAATTATTACTGTTAAGGTATTTGACCATTGCTTACATTTCATTTTTGCCTTCAGGTACTACTCACTGCAACATCTCTGATCTAGCTCAAAGTTAATGGTATAATAGCAAAAACCCTGAAGTAAGCATATTATACCAATTATAGCTGGTACTGTTCCATAATGTATTGGACACTGCCTGTGCTCTTCTCCTGATTCACTGGAACATGCAGTTTCCCATTATCCTTTCTGAAGATAATCAGTTTTCTACTAATTCAATAATATCTGTATTTTTCTTCTTTTATTCATGTGAGGAAAATGTGTATTTTGTGTGTATTATTAATAGCATAAGTATAGACACAGCATTTAAAGCAACATGGTGGTTGTTGTTTATATCTAATGACTGCAAATCTTTATCATTTCCCAGTGCTAAACAAGTCTTGCAAATCATTAAGAATAGGAATCTACAAAAAGACATCCCAGTGGTGTTCTTAGCAGAAACTACAATAAGCAACAATATAGAATGAGGGCAAACTTATAGTCTTACTTAAGTCTGTAAATAAGGTATATTTAAATTAACAAGACATTTTCTCATTAATGTATTTAACACTTATGAATAATAGAGACATCATCTGTCATTTTGGAATGGCAATAATTGCAAAGCCCATTTCATTCCAGTCATTCTTTTTTATCAAATCAAAAATTCTAGCAGTTGCTGTAAAAATAAAACAAGTTTTAGTAAACAGAAAACGCATGGCAGAACTGCTTCAGTTTGGTTGTACCTTCTTGATGAAGACAACAGCTTCCTGTGTATCCACATCTGTTGTGACCTTGAAGAGATCCCCTCCCTCTTTGATCAGATAGCTCATATCTGTGTTCTCCGCCATGTCTGCATCAGTAGCAATGACGTGTCCAACCGGTGTCCCCACAGCTGCCCCTTCTGACACCGAAAACTGGTACATCTCTGTTAAATTGAGGAAGTGGCCAGAGGCAGAAAGCATAGACAGTTCAAACAAGGTGCGTATTGATGGAGTTATATAAAACACCACAAAGAAGGATGAGGGTACAGATGTCACATATAAATGATGAGAAAGAGCACCAGAATAAAAAGAGTTTGATGGCTATAGACAGGCAATTAGAGTAGGTGGTGGAGGGGTTAAAAATTTTAGATATACAAGAAAATGAATCTAGAAAAACAAGAAAATAAGATCATACCAAAAAAATATGTTAAGACATTAACATCCATCTTAATGTTTGGTTTAGTTTTGGTATTTTTCACCACACCTGAATATTTGCCATTAGATGTTACATAAGAATTATTAAAATGACAGGAGCGTGCAAGAAAACTGCATGATATCTACCAAAGAACTAGATAAATAGCAAGAAGATGAAATGTTATTGTTACTGGAACAGAAATTATGTGAAAATATCTGAGTCCTTACATACACCATATGTCATCCTCTTGTGTAACTGATTTAGAACTGTATTCCAGATTCTCTTTACCAACATCCTGCAGTGGAGGTACTATAATTCTGCAGGGCTTCTCACTCTGACTTGGTAAATATGATTTACTGAGATGAAAAAAAGTGATTCATACACAAATATGAAAAGGTGTGTGGATACATATCACTCACTGTCAAACAGACTGCTTGCACACTGGCTTAATCAAATGAACTACTGTTTATAGGGTTACAATGCTAGTTTTTCTTAAGAAAAGGACAGCAAAAAGAGCTTAAATGAGATTCAGAAATAAAATTATAAATTTTTCGTACATGACATCTCTTTTTATAAGCTTTAGAATTGATGATGAGATATGTGTAGTACGAGAGAACAGAAAAGCTTCTACAATGGTACACATCAATGAATATGAAAAGTATAATCTAGCAATAATAAACTACATGATTCTACTTTAAAAATACAAATTACAAAATTGTGGCTGTCTGATCTGATACCACTTAAATTATATCAGCATTTTTTGTCCTAGATTATAAAATACAGTAGTTTTTAAGTGTCAATTAGAGAGAAGATGATTCTGAGTTTTCATTTATGCTTAGACATAAAGTATTCAGCTACTTTTAATATGATCATTTAAAAACAATTCAGTACTTAGTTTAGCTTGGGGAATCTGTGGGTGATTCTCTTTGAGAGGTACCTGTCTGTTGTACTACCAGAAACAAGCAAAATGATTTTTTAGATCTAAATCTGCCAGAGGTAGTAATAATCTGGGGTTGAACTTCATCTGAGGGACAAGACAAAATAAACTATTTTTAAAAAATGATACAAAGTCCGGTAGGTGTTTGCCAAAAGCGATGTAGAAGACACAGCAAACATGTGGAAGAAGGCACTCTGGTAAGATGTGACCAAAACTAAACTTTTGGCCAACATGAGGAAAGCTATGTGGAGAAAAACTAACACTGCCCCTCACCCTGAACACACACTCCCAAATCCCAATACGACACAGGAGTTTGTGGTTGTGGTTATTTTGCAAGGTTTTGTACATGCCTTGTCTAAATAAAATTGTAAAATGTGCAGTGATACAAATCAGTTCTCCACAATTAATAAACAGCTTTTTGTGGGGCTGAATGGAACATAAATTTAATTTAAGGGATTTTCTCTGGCCACTCATGAAACTACCTATGGGTGTCAATGGCCTGCAGGTTTACAAATTATTTGTCTTTTTATTATGCTCTCATTTCTCTTTCCAGAGAAAAGCCAGTCAGCCATTTCCAACTGCTTTCTCTTCTCCTCCTATATGACAATCTCTTTTTAACTCTAAAGTCAGAGAATGTGCGGGAAACACTCACTCTGTGGAAAGCGTGGTGGGTTGTCATTAACGTCTGTGATCACTATGGTCACCGTGGTGGAGCCGGAGAGACCACCCATTTGTCCTGCCATGTCTGTTGCCTTGACGACCAACTCATAACGATCCTGTGTCTCCCGGTCCAAATCTGCCACTGCTGTCATGATTATTCCTAATGATTGAGAGAGTTTGAAAGCAAAAGACAAAGTGGGAAGTTGAATAGTTAGTCAGCGAGGCCAGGGAAGGTTAAATTAGTTGTAAGATTAAGCAATAACATGTTATAGTTTTTCTGTCAGTCTGAATATCATTTTCCGCTAAGTTGTGTATTAAAAGGTGCAAATGTCAAGCCCAAAAATATTTAACACTTTAAAATTAAGCAATTTTTAACTTTATGAAATAAAATGCTTTAGACATTAGGCTTGTGCATCTATAGAAAAAAATAGCATTTGTAATTCAAGTAGGTACATTTGTAGAAAAGCATGCATCTGTCTCTAACAAAAATCTGTCTGTGATTCAGTTTTGTAGAGTTTGTAAACCTCCGATTATAGATACAAAGCTTACATTTATGAACAAAACTGATCTGCTCTCTGTTTGTCACTCGTAGTTAGAACAAAAAAATTCGGACAAAAACTTTCATGCTTTAACCTGATTGGACAGTGACACTTCAAGGGTACCAACCAGAGCAGAGGTTTTTGTGTTGTGTGTAAAGTGCCCCCAGGAAGTTTCATGAGATGCTCTGTATGTTAGAACACGGAGAAATTAAGTGCTCAAAATTATGGGTTTCCCAAAAAGACTGATGACAGTTTGTATCTAACTGTCGATTTAACATGTGTTCTGGTATAAATGTCAAGAGAGAATGTTCAGTATGTAGTCAGCTTCTGAAGCGTGGGCTTTTAAATTTTCTCAGGAGTTTATGGAACAGCAAAGCTCTGCAAACTGACAGAATAGGTCGCCTTCTGCAGACAAGGCAGTGTGCTCATTTAACATGCTGAGTAAACCATTATCCCAGGAAGTTGATAAAACATTCTTGACACCCTATCTTCTCCCCATTTCTAATTTAAAGTTTGCATTTGGAGCCTGGTCATGTGAAGTTGCTATGCTGAATGTACTTTTATTCTTGAACAGGCTAGTGAGCTTTTACTTTCATTTTTATGGGGATTTTATTAGTTATGTAAAAATTTATTATTGATTGTATTAATTGTTAAAAAAAACACCTCAGTTGTTCATAAATTGGTTCAGAAAAATATTAAATTTGAAAATGCTGGGCATATAATGTAGATCTGCTGTTGATTTGAGCCTAGGTTTGTGGACAAGGAGTTTTGTTTTGGCTGTGCGAACTTATGTGAGGTGTGAAAATAGTTTTATGCTTTTACACTGACTCTACACAACACTTTGCTGAGGAAAAAGTGCATGCTGACCCTGCCCATGTGAATCTTTGTACTGAATGTATTTTTTTTTAAACAGAACTGAATTGTTCTCAACTGCCCCTTCTCAAAGCACAACACAACACAGAGTGTGTGTCAAAAACCTGAGGCAAAACAGACCTGCCACATACAGATGCAAAAACTTAAATTTCTAAAACAATTTGTTTTACAATGTTACAACTTTTGATTAACAACAAAAAAAAAATTTTTTGGCATTAGGTTGTGCCTATGCAAACGCTGAAGCAGTTCAGTTCTTCTTTAGAAAGGCTGAATGGATGAGACCGTGTCATATTTGGCCCTCTGCCCATATACCATTTAATGGTTTAGCTGTAATAAAATGAATATCTATAGCTAGAATTGTTCACGAATGAGGGAAAAATGGAGCGGGAGATCGATAGACGGATTGGTGGGGCATCTGCAGTTATGCGGGCGCTCTACCGGTCTGTCGTGGTGAAGAGAGAGCTGAGCCAAAAGGCGAAGTTCTCGATTTACCGGTCGATCTACGTTCCTACCCTCATCTATGGTCACGAACTCTGGGTGGTGACCGAAAGAACGAGATCACGGATACAAGCGGCTGAAATGAGTTTCCTCCGCAGAGTGTCTGGGCTCTCCCTTAGAGATAGGGTGAGAAGCTCAGTCATCCGGAGGGGGCTCAGAGTAGAGCCGCTGCTTCTCCACATCGAGAGGAGTCAGTTGAGGTGGCTCGGGCATCTGGTCAGGATGCCTCCTGGACGCCTCCCTGGTGAGGTGTTTCAGGCACGTCCCACCGGGAGGAGGCCCAGGGGAAGGCCCAGGACACGCTGGAGGGACTATGTTTCTCGGCTGGCCTGGGAGCGCCTTGGGGTTCCTCCCGAGGAGCTGGAACAAGTGGCTGGGGAGAGGGAAGTCTGGGTCTCTTTGCTTAGGCTGCTGCCCCCGCGACCCGACCCCGGATAAGCGGAAGAAAATGGATGGATGGATGGATGGATAGCTAGAATAAAAGCAAAAGCCACCCTGAACAGCATTTCAACTCTTCTGTGGTGGTAAAAGCATACTTAAGCCTAAGAAGTATATATATATATATATATAAAAAAAAAATATATATACATATATATACATATATATATACAAAAAAAGAAACGTCCCTTTTTAAGGACTGTGTATTTCAACAATAATGTTGTAAAAATCCAAATAACTTTACAGATCTTCATTGTAAAGGGTTTAAACAATGTTTTCCATGCATGTTCAATTAACCATAATCAATTAACATGCACCTGTGGAATGGTCGTTAAGACCTTAACAGCTTACAGAAAGTAGGCATTTAAGGTCACAGTTCTAAAAACGCAGGACACTAAAGAGACTAGTCTACAGACTGTGAAAAACACCAAAAAAAAGATCCCCAGGGTCCCTGCTCATCTGCGTGAACGTGCATTAGGCATGCTGCAGGGAGGCATGAGGACTGCTGATGTGGCTAGGGCAAAAAATTGCCATGTCCCCACTGTGAGACGCCTAAGACACCGCTACAGGGAGGCAGGAAGGACAGCTGATCATCCTCGCAGTGGAAGACCACGTGTAACAACACCTGCACAGGATCGGTACATCCGAATATCACACCTGCGTGACAGGTACAGGATGGCCACAACAACTGCCCGAGTCACAGCAGGAACACACAATCCCTCTATCAGTGCTCAGACTGTCCGCAATAGGCTGAGAGAGGCTGGACTGAGGGCTTGTAGGCCTGTTGTAAGGCAGGTCCTTACCAGACATCACCAGCAACAACGCCGCCTATGGGCACAAACCCACCTTCGCTGGACCAGACAGGAGTGGCAAAAAGTGCTCTTCACTCGCGAGTCACGGTTTTGTCTCACCAGGGGTGATGGACGGATTCGTGTTTATCGTCGAAGGAATGAGCGTTACACCGAGGTCTGTACCTTGGAGCGGGATCGATTTGGAGGTGGAGGGTCCGTCATGGTCTGGGGCGGTATATCACATCACCATCGGACTGAGCTTGTTGTCATTGCAGGCAATCTCAATGCCTAGCAGTACAGGGAAGACTTCCTCCTCCCTCATGTGGTACCCTTTATGCATGCTCATCCGGACATGATCCTCCAGCAGGACAATGCCACCAGCCATACTGCTCGTTCTGTGCGTGAGTTTCTGCATGACAGCAATATCAGTGTTCTGCCATGGCCAGCGAAGAGCCTGGATCTCAATCCCATTGAGCACGTCTGGGACCTGTTGGATCACAGGGTGAGGGCTAGGGCCATTCCCCCCAGAAATGTCCAGGAACTTGCAAGTGCCTTGTTGGAAGAGTGGGGGAACATCTCACAGCAAGAACTGACAAATCTGGTCCAGTCTATATGGAGGAGATGCACTGCAGTACTTCAAGCAGCTGGTGGCCACACCAGATACTGACTGGTACTTTTGATTTTGAGCCTCCCTTCATTCAAGGACACATTATTCTATTTCTGTTAGTCACATGTCTGTGAAACATTTTTAGTTTATGTCTTATGGTGTTGACTCTTTTGGTGTTCATACAAATATTTACACACTAAGTTTACTGAAAGTAAAAACAGTTGAAAGTCAGAGGATGTTTCTTTTTTTTTGCTGAGTTCATATATATATATATTATATATATACACATACACTTTAAAAAATAAAAAAAATAATAATAATAAATAAAAAATATATATATATATATATTTATTTTTTATTTTATTTTTTTATTGTCTGTTTTCATCAGGGAAACTGAGTGTCTAATTCCATGTTCTTACAGCTGTTCTGCAGTTTGAGCTTTTACAGCCAATATAAAAATTCAAAAGAGGCAGTTTTAAGACTCGGATGTCAGCTTCCCTTTTATTGCTGTTATAGTGCCATTACTTTGGACTCCGTGTGCATGGAAACCGATGATCCATACATAGTGTATTGCTGCACTCACATTTTCATAGGTAGTGCCATTTTGCTTTGATGTTGCAGTTGACAAATGTGGCATACACAAAACTGAGAACTCATTTACTTCTTCAAAAAATATCAAATACAAACAGAGCTACTTTCTTATTTTTTATTTCTTGTCTTTAAATGTGTTAAAAAATGGACGATTCATACAGTGATCCTTGACTTGCCAAAGTGATAGGGACAATGACAGTGATATGTAGTGATATTACTGTGGTGGATTTCAAATCTTTTCTGTCTACTCTTTATATTGACCTTATTTCTCCCCATTATCCTGTCCCTAAATAGCCAGCAACTTTTTAGTCATGTCTGTGTAAACGATGCGGTGAGGAAGAATGATAGTTGTGAACAAGTAACTGGAACAAACCATCCAGTCTACCGACTTATCCCACCAAGGTAGAGTCATTTATCATCCAGGCACCCAGGTGGACCAAATCAAAGAAGTGGACACCAAAAAAGGAATCATTAAGAATTCAGTGCTTTCCCCTTGGGATGGCATTCAAAAGCAGCCCTAATGCAAAGTTTCAACTGCGAGTCTGTATAGGCCATTTTATAATGCTCTATAAGCTCCAGGTCTCACGGGAAATGAAAAGTTTTCCATAAATAGATATGGGAAAATGTTTCATGAACTGAAAATGAAATACAGTCAGCAATTTAGAATACCAGATTTTACTGTAATCTTAAAGTTCTTATCTGCTGTTCCTAACGCCTCTTTAAGGGTTTTACATGACGTCCTTATCTCCAAATCCTTCTAATATAGTATGTCTAATAATAAATTTTTCTTGGCTGCTGATCTCCGCCCCCCCCATGTTGTTATTTAATTGTAACTTTCGTAACTTTTCCAATAATATGTCTGTTAATGAGACATATGGCTGTGCTTTTGCTGTTGGTGTGTTCTTCCAGCAGAGAGGGGAGATTTGCGCATGTGTGACTATTTTGCTGTGCTTATAGTCCAACGGTAGCGGGGCTGCTGCACCAGCTCAGCCATCTGTGAGGTCTCAGAGACGGGAGAGGAGTCCACAATACCACCGCTGGTCGGTGGGTGGATACGAGCTTTCAACACGAAAATAATAGGTAATCATTTGTTCCTGGTCTCATTTTGGGCATCTACTGAAAATTACATCGAAATCCATCCATAACTTTTGGAGTTATCTTACAGACAGACAGACGGGCATGGAAACATATACCTCGTAGTGGAGGTTAAATATATATAAATGCTGGTTTGTTTATTGCACTAGTTGCATTCCACACAACGTCTTACTCTGGGCCTCTGTATGCAAACATTTATCTGTGATTCCTTAATGTAATCATAAAAATTGCTTCATGAGTTAATTATATACAATACTACCTATAACAATGTATTAACTGAGAAACAGAAAATAAAAATCTGTGAAAGAACATTTATGGGTCCAATTTTTAAGATGACAAAAAAGCATCATGTTTTGATGGCAAGTTATTAAAAAAATTACATTTAAACTTAAAGTTAAACTCTGTAGGAGATAAAGCTGGTTAGCAAAACTGTATTTTATAGTCTTAGCTGGGAAGAAAAGGACCCCAAGAACATTCAAACCTAAAGATCTTGAATTTTTTTCAGAGTTAGTAGTGTTGTCTAACACCCATATATCTACAACTGAAGATAGAAAAATGTTGTTGTGAAAAATGTTATGTTAGTTTTATGGCAGATGTAAAGGGGCACAAACTTTCCAAAGTGCTCCGTGTTTGTCTTGTCAATAAATAACAATACTCCTTAAGTCTTGGGGATCATCACTATATTATAGCACTATAGAAGCTTTTTTGTTATTTTTTGTCATCAGTAGGTCTAGCCTTAGAGCTTTCCTATTTGTTTCTTTCTCATTGTTGAATAATGAAAACTGACCTTAAGTGTGGAAAGTAAGGCCAGAGATGCTTTAGATGTTGTTCCTAGTTTTTTCTAACCTCCTGAATAAGGTCTTCTCCGCACATATCAGGGTATCTCACAAAACAGAAATATTTATCTATGATTTGGCCTGTTATCCTCATGAAAGCACAGATTTACGGCATCAAAAATGATTCTTTCAAAAGCCTCCGATCAAAGTGAAGATTTGCAAATTCTCAGTTGTAAGCGTTTGCTTGTGGAAATGAATAAAAGGGGTTTGAGGTTTTGCAACGTCATTGACCGCAACAGAAATGCTCTGACATAACATGTGCGACACTCAGAAACAGCATGGATGCCGTCAGAGCTGTGTTGGGCTTATTGATTGTCCAAGCACTTTTTGCTTGCTTGTTTTTAGAAGCTAAATTACTGCCCTATGTAGAGGTTAGAAAGTTATTCTGATTGGATAGGATTTGGGAACCTACTGCCGCCTACAAGTTTGGCATGAATGATGTCCATGGCTCAGGTGGTAGGAGTTTGTCCCATAACCACTGGGTTGCCGGTTGCATTATGGGCGTTGTGTCCTTGCCTGATGGTGTTGGTCAGAGGGCACAGTGAAGCCTTTATACAGCAGCCTCGCTTCTGTCCCAGGGCAGCTGGTACAGAACAATGTAGCTTACAACCATCAGCGTGTGAGTGGGTGAATGACTGAATGTAGTGTAATATGTAGTGCGCTTTATGGACTGACTGAAAAAGCGCTACAGAAATGCAGGCCATTTACCATATACAATTTGTGCTTAGCGAAACTATGTGTGGATGGGTGTTTTTTTTTTATAAATAAAAAAAACCCCGGCTACATGTATACATTGCTTCAGTCATTGTAGTGCCCTTGGTTTAACTATGAAAGGCTGATGACTCCTGGGTAGCTTTTAAGGCCCTCACTATGGGCATCTCAGAACATTAAAATGGCTTTGTAACCATTCCAGACTGATAGATCTCATTGACTTTGTTTGCTTATCTTATTTTAAACTTGCTTTATTTTATTCAGGTCTGCTTTTTAAGTCATTTTAGAACTCTCCTAAGCTCACCGGTCTAGCAGCAGGAGTAGTTGTGGGTGGGTAGTTAAACGGAACCAAAGAAATGTGGATAACAGTTGATCCATGATTTAACAAGGGGGGTCAATTATTTTTGCAAAAAGGCCAGGTTGGTGTGGGTAGTGTTTGTCTTAGTAATGACATTATTTGAAAACCACGATTTTCAATACACAGATTTGTCTCAGATTATAATGTTTTTGATATGTAAAACAAAAGCAAGACCAGATTAAATCCATAAGGAACCAAATCCGTTTCCACTGCATTGTATAAATAGCAAGTACCTGTAACACATTTAAGGCATTTTGTTTTGCAAGATGTACACTCCAAAATCTTATCAGTCATTGGGGAGGGACGTTCTTGGCCAGAATAATATTAAAAAAAATACAAGACCAGTGGCGGCTGGCCAATAGAGGGCGATAGGGTGCCGCCCCCCCAGTGTTTTCCCAAGTGTTTTTTATTTTATTTTTAATTTGTTTAAACAATAATCACATATTCTAAGTTAATTGTGTGTTTAAAGTCGTGACAAAGTATCATATATAAAAATATATATCATTTTCGGAGAAAAAGCTCCCGCTGCTGCACTGCTAGGGGCGACAGAAAGATCGCCCCAGGCAGTGCCGCAGCCAGCCAATCACTGACAAGAAATTCGCACATGGCAACAGGAATTTATCCAATCAGCGTCGTTGATCCGGACGGTTGAAGGGCGATAGAGAAATAACCCCAAGGCTGGTGTGAGGATGGGCAAGACACCTGGTGGTGACATTGGCAGTGTGAGTTCTCTGCCACAAGGGGGCGTTGCTGTAAGAGTTAACAGCTTTGTGTGTAAATTTTATGCGTACACCTAATAAGTTATTTGTTTCCAGTTTGGTTCTAAACTTGTTTGTGCAATATTGTTTTTATGTTTAGTATAAGAATGCGTCAAGTTGTTAATATTGGAATTAAAATAATCAGTATTTCACATAGTACTGGTATCCAGCCGTTTATGTTCAATTATTTTGGGATGATTATTGACTTGATAAGCTATATGCACAGCTCCACTACTTCCTGAACTAAGTGCAGCCCTTTTATTTCCTGTCTGTATTGGACAAACTGACAGGAAATAAAAGAGCTGTACTTAGTTCAGGAAATGGTGGAGTTGTGCACAAAGCTCAGAAAGCACAAGTTTGATAAAAAAAAATAAAAAAAAGTACAGTCCCACCAAGAATATTTTTCACCAGCAGCCACTGTACAACACCAATAGTTTAGGCTATAATCTTGAGCATTTTGGTCTGTGAACATTAAGCTGGCACTTAAACAGCTAGCACAGAAAAAAACCAGGAAAATAAAAAGCAGTTTCTGGAGATTCTTCTTACCTGTTTGTCTATCAACAGTGAAAAACTTCTCTCCATCCAGTACACTATAAACCACTCGGGCACTGCTACCGTATGTAGGGTCGTCAGCATCTGAAGCAGTAACCTTCATGACAGACGTTCCTGTAGAAAACAGACAATATAATGTAAAAATAAAAACGCCAATGGAGACCCCAGAGGTGGAAAGCCACTGGGGACTAGTCCTGGAATCATAAATCAGTGCAGTCTAGAGTCAAAGCTGTTTTAGCTTTGTCTTTGTGAGGACAAATAAAAGCTTGAGAACTTCTGAACACACTAGTGAAGTATAACTCATCAGCATAGACAATGGTTCAGGCGTAGTTTGGTTTAAATCAGTTTTTGAGGAAACCTTTGGGGTTGAGCAAAAGTTGTGAGCTAAAAAGGTGATCTCTTAACACAGTAACAGTAATGTGTTTTTAATTTGTACGCTTACCAGCATTTGTATCCATACATATTTCATATTTTCGACATTACATCTGCCACAGCCCACAAATGTATTAAACTAATTCAACCTTTTATGCATATAATTTTCCTTACAAGTATTTTGAAGTTTCAAATTATCTTTTTAGATCGCCAGTGAGCCACGGCATTACTATGAGATTTTATTATTTCTTTTCAACGGCACATATGTCCGCACAGAGGACAGGAAACATGGTGTTTTACAGTCAACATTACATCTTCAAAGACTCTTACAAGCTACACAGATCTGGATCAAACAACATCTGACAACTAGCACTTAGGCAAAAAAGAAAAAGAAAAACACCAGAATTTTTTGCACATGACATAAGGGTGTGTGGCATGGGGGGTTTGATCATTATTTTACACTCACTATGATATTTTTGTCTCTAGTGTGCATGCACAAGCCTCTGGGAACAGATATGCAGGCACATCGACCCATTTAGTCACACATTTTAGTTAAATCTCAGCCCAGAGCTTTGAAAACTTTAAGTTCCTAATTAAAGTGGTAAGAAATTACTAAATGTTTGATTGCTATCCGAGCAAAATTTTTTGCCTCTATAAATATATGTATTTATTTAAAAAAATAGAATAAAAAGAGTTAAAAAGGAAGATGTTTGTAGATGTCACAGGTCTTAAAGGACACAGAGTCCGTCTCTGTCTCCAATCATCTGGCCGATGCTATGGGTAATTAGTGACAGCTGGTGTTGTCCAATAAAGGTCACCACTGTAGTCCGTCTCAGAGCCCTGTCATGCTACTGTCCAGCTACATAATGACCATATGCTAATGATGCTAATTAGCAGGAAGTGTCAGAGCACTGTTTGTTTCCTGTCATTGAATTGAGTTCCTAAGGGGGCAGTGGATTACCATTAAGGTCAAGCAAACCATTTAAACACATGCCTCGGATTACCATTCAAAGGTGCCACCAGAACCATTCTATTGTACCCTACTGTATACAGACAGGAGCTTGCCAGTTTGCAGGTCTTTTTGCATGCAATTTTTGTTTGAAACTGCCAAACCCATTGGAAGATTTTCAGTACAATGTGGATTTACACAGCAGGGAGAATTTAAAATATTGCATAATAATGGGATGGATAGAGGTTTTAATTTATATTGCAAGTTGAATCACTCATTCCATTACCCATTCCAAATATGCAAGAGTTTACATCACTTTTAACCATAAGAGATTTAAAAAAGCAGCATTCCTGATAAAAGATTAGAGGAAAATACCAGACTGTAAAAGGCAAGGTATTTTCAACTCTGGCAAAAACCATGAATGTATTCCTTTGTTTTTTATTCTGCTGAATATTCTGCATTCTGCTATGGGTCTAACAACTCCATTTTATCCATGGGATTACTTGCTTATCTTAATTTTCCCCAGGTAAAACTCAAACGTAGAGCTGTTTCTGGATACTGTTGGCAGCAACGTCAGACAGTATGAAAGAACTATAGAGATGTAAATGTAAATGTTTCTGTAATGTGTTTATATTTAACTGGAGAAGGGAATGAGTTTGGCACTTCGCTTCCCATTTACTTTTTGGCTTGCAAGGAAATTTACTGTAGGAAAAGTAATTACTTACAGAATCTCCTGGCAGCACTGATGCAGATGTAAGTGCTTACAAACTTGTATGACCATATTAAAACAATTTCTTAACATATAATGATTATACATACAGCAGCGAAAATATTTATTGTGAGGTTCACTATTTAAAGATAATTTTTCTCAAATCACAATTGCTCTGAGATAGAGCAACGTGCATGTAAGCTAGAATGATTACATTAAAAGTAAAACAAAACAGAGATTACTTTTCACTACTTGTGTACACAAGTTGTGGTCGAGTTTTTTTAGTTCAGGTATGAGAAAGTGAAAGTAGTAAACAACTGTGCAATATTGCAAATATATATATGAATTTGAGAGTAACGACATTTAGTTAGTAATGCAATAGCTCTTTGATTAGGGAACAAGTAATACATACACATGCAGTTCATTTATCATTTTTGCAACACCAATGTTACTTCAAAGACAGACCAAACACCACTTGTATTATTGCTTTGGTAGTTTAATCTTTGCAAAGACATAAATTGATTTAAAACAGTTGTAAAATGATTAAAAAAGATTAAAATTTATTGATGGTGTTGGATTTTACTGAATAACATGGAATAACCTATTGTTTGTTTTACGTCTTTGTTATTGTTCATATTTTCTTTCCTAATTATTAGAATTGCCAGTAACTACCCACATTAGCAAAACACTAAATAAACTACATTCAGCTAAAATAAAGCCCATGACCAACTTTCCTTACTGGTTTTTAAGCTCGTTACAATATTGTGTATGCAATCAAGCAGTGACTTTTAACCTTGCTAAGGTTAAAAACCCCTCAGAAAAGCACAACTCATTCTATGCACTTTTGTCTCCATGTGCAGTGCTTTTTTGAAAAATATATCTGTCACTTATAGTCTCATGCAAAGCAAACCAAGATATTGGGAGCAATATTGGTGTTCACTGACTTACCCAAAGCAATTTCAGATGAGAGCAATACATTGTACATGCCTGATTCAACCCATGTCCAGTCACACTAAGCTTGGTTAATCAAACATATGTTAACCTAAATTTAGTTTCTAAGTGAGAAATGCCACTTAGAAAGTGCCTTCATTTTTTTACCATCCTGAGCAAGTATTTTCACTTGTGAAACAAAGCTTGACGTGAAACCTGCAGGTATTCATTATTTGTAGACATGTCACCAGTCCTCCACATGGCTAACACACATAAAGACGACCATGCATCATTACACCCAAGAGTCAATTTGAAGAAAAAAAAAAACAACAAAAAAAACAGTTGCCCTAACATGCAGTCTAATGGGGACCTTTGGACGATAGGAGGAAACCACACACAAAGAGCACAATAAGGACTACAGCAAAGGTTCATAGAGGGAACCCTTTCAGTTGACTTAACTAACCCCTGCAACACAAGGACACCAAAAACTTGCGGACCCTTTTTAAACACCTTCACCTTCCTGCAATTTGAGCCCTAAATATTTTAAAAATGCATTCCCAAATTGAAAATAAACCTGTTCTCGAACAATTTTGAGTAGAGACAAGGCTGAGTTCTCTTTGGAAAGAAAACACTCAGAAGTTTGCTCTAAAACTGTGAGAATATGTCTAAGTGCTTTTGTTACCAAGTAATATGATTTTGAATACACTAGAAAGAATGACATTTTATGCCCACCTATTTTCTTTTCTAAAAATACATGCCTTAACGCAAAAGAAAAAAAAAAGTATTTTGCACATTTTCCTAACTAAAGGTCAAGGGTGCAAAAAGTGTGTCTGAAAATGAATAATGCAAAATACATTATTGTACTCCTCTGATAAAAAATAAAATAAAATAAATAGAATCATTACTGTCTCTTCTTTAACAAAGCTCCACAGGTTCCTCCATGCTGTACTTTATTTTAGAAGTGTGTTTTGACATGTTGACAAAAGCATCTCTTACAGGTGCGTAACTACGTGTAATACGCTTTCTAGTTACAAGTCCAGAGATAAGGCCCACCTCGTCATGTGAGATATCTGCATTTACAGCATTCCATTGGCTATTTAAAAGCGTCAATCATAATTCTGCGCCGCAATTGGTTCAAACTACACACGGAAACGGAAGAATGACGAAGCTGGTTTTCCCCCCCATCAGCTATTGGTTAAAGATTTACAACAGTAGAAGGGGGTAGCCCGTCACCTACTGAATCAAGTAAGGTGTCAATCAAAAGCTAACATTTTCAGGGCAGGGCATGGTGTAGAGGTGGAGAGGCCACCCTGTGTGTGGGGGCTGTTGGTCCTCAACGCAGCCATCTGTGGTTTGATTCCTTTGATACCTTTGCTGCATGTCTTCCCACCTTCTCTCTCTGCCATTTTCCTTTCGGACTGCTGCAGATAAGGGCCACTAGTGCCACAAAAATCTTTGAAAAACAAAACAAAAAAGAAGCTAACACTTCCAGGCGTGCGCAGAGAAATTTGTAGGTTTTTGTTACCATTTTAGTGTACATTATGATATAGGAAGCGAAATAGGAACAAAAAAATACATTACAGAAGATACAGTTTTTCACAGTGGATATGCCTTTTTAATGGACGTCAGACTCGTCGTGGAGTAACAATTTTATATGGAGGTAATTAATTGGACAATTGTGGATGAAAAAATACTGTTTTTGTTTGAGGTGGGTCAGTTTTGTCACTTATGAGGCTAAGAATGGTGAGTTGGACATTATATTTCTTTCAGGGGGTAGCCAAAAACGTTTGCTGTGTCTACAGTTATAACTGTGTGCTTGATTGGCATATATAATTGGAATTAAGACTCTTAGCTTTCCAAGGATATATAATATGTATATTTACATAGAAGTTGGTCTAGATGACCGGTGGGTTTAAACCCGAAAATAGGCAATGTCTTGATTGCGGTACACCAGAATGCTAAGAGACAAGTTAGTAAAACTGCCTAGATACAGAGAACAAAATATGCAATTTTGTAACAGGAAATGAAATGACCAGTAAATAAACCAAAATTGTTTTGAAATATTTCAAGCTATGATTTGCCTCAGCAAGGACTAAAAAGGATTGCAACACCTCTTTGCTGTACAAGCATTGATGAGGGTACAGATTTGTTTTTCACAAACAGTAATTGGGTAAGAAATGTATCACTAATCTCAATCTTTATTCTTATTCTTTGTTAATAGATCTATAATTGTATCATTTGTTTCTTTAAAGTGCTTATTTTTCCCAAGAGCGGGTGGGATTAATATAAATTTAACAAAGTAATGGAGCTAACACCTTTAATAATTATTGTTTATCCAGCTTTGAAATCTTTTTAATGTATCATATTACTGGAATGAAAATGCTTCTGACATAGTTATGATATATCTTTGTTTGAATGTACAACCGGGAAGCAGCAAATGACTGCCTGTGTGTGGGATGGAAACTATTATTATATTTAGATATATACTAATATTATATTTTATGAATAGCGCAAATGATATTCAAGTAAAAAAGGTAATCATATGAGGTGAAAATACACAAGGGGGAGTGTTGCTTCTGGGATGTGGAGGATTCATTGGGGGATTAGTGACAATGGCTATATAGTCAGATTTATGCATGAGTTTGGTTTAATGGTATCAACACAGGCTGTCGGAATGGCATCCCACACCATTTCAGCACTCTGGGAGAGATGGTTAAATTACTGCAAAGGGAGCAGGAGGAGTGAGCCACGTGCGAGACACTAGACTGACAGCTATTTAAGAGGCAGCCTCGTAAAAGAGATTTGTGCCTTTCTCAGCTGGTGTGATACTGGTATAGGCTTCAATGGAGAGGTCTAACTACTGCAACAGTGAGCCACTCTCCTGCCTCGACCCACCTTAATCTGCAAGACTGAGTGCTCCCTGCCCGCATTATGGATCATTTAGTAAAGCTATAAAACCTGAGATGTTTTCACATGAAAAGTTATTCCTTTACTACTTCAAATCTGATTCATTTCTCCCTCATCCACATAAATGCCCCAGGAGAGGGATGGCAGAGGGAGCAAGGCAGAGAAAGATGGGTGAGAGTGAATGAGGTTTAAGGAGAAGAAAAATCTGTGATGTCATAACAGCCGGTGGCCTGCTTATATTGATCCTCTTTAAGATCTCGATGAGGATTTCGGGATATTTTTCATCTCTGCTGAATGATATTGTGAATCTAATCGTTGTTTGCTCCTGAACTTGTGTCTTTTAATAGATCAGATCATGATTTATCTTGTAAGTGTATTTTGAGCCAGTGTGGCATATCAGCTTAAAGTTTTTCCATTTTGTTAACATGGGTGTTTCTGTGGGGGATTAAAATAAATAATAGTATTATCCATGAGAACAAAATTAAAGACACAGAAAGCACCAAATGGCTTTTCAAAATATTAAAATAACATTCTGTGTGCATATATTTAGATGCTTACTACTCAATGCATCCTCGAAATTTTCAATACACAGCTTGGAAAAGTGAAGTGCTAGGGCTTTTGTGCTTTGTCACATTTTAACTTTCACATTCCAGTATCACTATAGTAGTCTATTAAGCTTCTGATTTTCCCCAAACAATGCTTATGGTTATTTACATACTGAATCCCATATTACCACTTTGTTGCTTCCCCTCTTTCTCTAAGACATATAAGCATGACCTTGCCTGCTTAGATCAGCCAGAATCAATTATGTCAGGCACTGTGGTTGAGTGCATATTGGTGCATGTTGTTAGTCATATACATAAAGGTAGCTGGGAGGATATATTGATTGTAAGTTGCCTGCATTGCTGCAATCCTCTCTCCTGAGGTCTTGATTTTCCAAAGTACCTCGTCTAATGTAAGTATGACAAGGGTTTATTATAGTAGGAATAGGAATAAGCTTTGATGCCAATGCAAAACCAGTAAACAATGAAATTAGATTGCATCTCTGTACCCGTAAGCCTACTTTCCACCGGACGTGAAAGTGGCGCGTAACGTCTGCGAAGTGTAATACGCAGCTGATGGGTACCGATATACTCAATGGGCCCATTTCCACCGGGTAACACAGATCAGACACATCCCAGAAGTGTTTTACTGCAGCTTTCGCCTAAATTTATGCTGCGGCTCTACACTTCTAAAATGCATCAAGCTCAGCAGTTTAGATCGGGCCAGACAGGAAATCAGACACAGTAGCAGTGTAAGGCATCCAGAAAATGTCAAAATAAAAGACTTTCCGATGGCTTAACTATTAAAAAACAAAACGCCATTACCTGTGACACCAGGGTTGAAGTCAGTCGGTCTGTGGGTGTAATTTGTTGGTTTTCATCATGGACAACAAGAAGTTAATCCTTGAAGTGGAGAATTACCCAATTTTTATAATACCAGTGATCATTTTACAAGGACAACATGAATAAAGAGAAGGCATTGAAATGAATATCTGCAGTTTTGGGAGTGGATGGTAAGATTGTGATACTTATTAACATAGATTTACATTTTTTCCCTGTATTCTACCCTTTAAGTTATGCAATTGATCAATTATCTTGTGACTTTATGATCTGTCAGGCTCAGCTGCTTGGAATGCTTGCTCGAAAGTAAAACGTGTCTATTACGTTATGTGCCACTTGCATGTCGGGTGGAAAGCACCGGTCAGTACTGCGCAATCAAGGCCAAAGAAGCAAGAAAGTTATTACTTAAATTCCTTTTTAGAATTTCTGTATTACATTAAAAGGGTTTGGGACAGTGGTTCCCAAACTATTTCTACTGGGCCCCCCTTTGGTTTATAAGAAAATGTTCACCCCCCGCATACCTTCCAGTATAATAATTTAAGTATAACTTCTTTTTGTTACTGAGCATCAGCATCCAACATTGCTTTCATTGCTTTTCAATTTTTTTTATTTTAAAATAATCCCTGTGGACAAGTGCAAAGAACTGCAAGAGAAAAGGAACATCTAATCTAAAAGGGTAATTTTGTAAAACTGAGGCTTTCAATCATCATACGTCTTAGTACCTGGTGTGAGCCTGCTGTGATGTCACTATCTGCCAGATGGAGGTGTGTGTTTGTGCCCTGTATCAAGGAATTTCATTAACTGAACATTGCTTTAAAAAAAAAAAATTACTGTATGAAAGTTTCGTAAAGAACAGTAACATTTTAGGGGAGGACGGCGGTGCAGCTGGTAGCGCAGCTCACCCCACAGCTAGAAGGTCCCGGGTTCGATTACCGCCGGGGATGCTGTGGGTGCTGAGGGTGTGTTTGTTCCCCCGCATCATTGGCACCCACACCCTGGGTGAGGTTGGCGAAAGGGCCTTTCTGCATGTTCTCCCCGTGTTCTCTTTAGGAGCTAATGTGAGCTACTGCCACAAAACATGCACTAGTCCTGGGGCTATATACTGCCTCCTCTTGGCTGCCCGGGGCCCCTGAAGGGTTGGGGAGGATCTGGCTAAAATAACGTGATCCTTCCTGGCGCTACGTACACCCGGGGAAACCCCGTCCCATCAGGTGAAAAGAAGGGCCTGCTCACTCTCAAAGCATGAAGGATGCTTGGGTTTCAGTGCGGGGCCCTCCCGGGGGTGGCAGAAGGAGAGTGGAACCCCAGGACTAGAACTAGGTAGGAGCACTGGGTAATTAATAATGGGGAAAAACCATGGGATAAAAAAAGAAAGAAAAAAAAACAGTAAAATTTCTGGACACATGCACTCTTCCTTCAAAAAGATGTGGATCTTGCAGTATCGCAAAAAAATCCTTTGACAGGTCGTGATTTAAGGTAGTTGACTGTGCCGAAGACATCAATCATTACATCATTTAGCTCTGGACTTGGCTGTATAGATCCCGCATATGGGGGAGATGCGCTTGATGCAGCCTTCTGCACCCTATCTGTGCAGAGCCTTTCAAAGTCCCTACATGTTAATTGACATGTCATAAATGCGGCTGCAAATGGAATTAGCCTACTACTTTCCATATTTGAAAGGTGTCTCCAGTGTGGCAGCGGAGCGTGGACTCAGCCTCCAGAACAACATCTAAACCCCCATGAGAAGTCATCTGTCCGAGACAAAAATCCAAAACCTCACAACAATAACCTCTGCAGCAATCCCACTTGAAATATTTAATTAGGCATAAGTACACATTTCAGTTCTATGCAGATTGGGAGGAGGATGTGAGACTGTGCATTCAAGCCAAAGGTTAGCTGTTCGTATTTCAAGTGGAATCGTTTATTTTCAGTTTTTATATGCAGTTCTCAGTTCAGCTTGTTAGGACTGAATTTTATATAAAATTGAAAGAAAAAAAAAACAATACAAGGACATACAATATTTTCTCATATTTGTGATTTTCCGTAAATCATATCAATTATCAAAAAAATGTGGGGACTGGTTAATTTATCGTGCCTCTTTGGACAATTTGACCTGTCAGTGAGTGTAACCTCAGGTTTAAGGCCAATGCACAGATGTGATGTACTGATTTATCTCTTCCACTCAAAGGGTCTTAAGTAATCTCTGATGGAACCTGCATCAATCACAGGATTATCCTGAAGCTTTTTTTTAAAGAGCTGCTTGTCTTAGATACATTCTTATCCACCTTTTTAATGGAGAGGGGAAAATTAAATGGTTTCATACCCAAGAAAGGGGGATATAGTACTTTATCAGAAAGGTCACAAAAAAAAAGATTGACGAATATCTTAGTATGCATGTTGTAACGAGATGTAACAGTGATTTTAAATTGGAAAAGGTCTGTCTTTATTACTTCAATATTAGCTGACTGTGAGGAGCATGTAAGCTTTTGCTTTAGGGTGCCACTGCCAATAATATATCTGCACTATATGTGCCAGAACTGAAAGCTCAATCTTTTCACTGCTTAATGCAACTTTTGTAATGGCGAGGCCAACAGCATACAGTTTACTTTACCCTCTGGGTTTTTTTATATTTTAAAATCCATCTCAAAGCTGCATGAATAATTTGCAAAGCAATTTATAAAGCACAAGCCTTAGTTCAACATCTTATTAACTGGGAACTACCCTGTCTTAGCATCTAAGAATCATATTAAAGCCAATAGAGAAATGTATATTAGATTTCAAAATCATCCTAGTGTGGCTTGTTAAAGCTATGATACCCTCTCTGGATTAGGTAAGATTAAAAGATTTTTTGTCTATATGTTTAAAATAAAAATTTTATTCAGAGAGTTAGTTCTGGAATCACTCACTCAAACTTACAGTGGTGCTAAAAAACACCATCTCAATCTTGTTTTTTTAAGCATGGTGAATGCTACCAGATTTATTTGATCCCCTAAAAAAAATGTGTATTATGTGTCTATCTCAATAAAAGTAACTCCAGAGCATGATGCTGCCATCACAATGTTTCACTCTAGGTATTTATTTCTTTAGGTGATGTGCTATGTTACTTTTATGCTAAACTTACCTCTTAGGCAGGCAAATATGTTTTCTCTGAAGGAAAATAAATCCTACTCCTTAGTCCAGACACATGGATAGTGCAGGAAACTATTGTCATATGTAGAACACAAACAGTACTAAGCAGAAATTCCTGCTTTTAGAGAGAAACTATATTTTTTGAACATTTGGATTTTTGGCATCAAATTAAAATTCAGGAGATATGTTTCAATGTAGTCTTACTGAAGAAATTGGTGGAAATAAAAAAATAAAAAAGCATTTGTACATCTTTTCTGCAGGTGTTACGCAGTGAAGCAGTTTTGAATCTTTTTGCATAAGGGTGATTTTACGGGAAGTTATATTTACATCAGGTGTATAATGTCCAAAGTAAACATAAACTCTTATAATAATAAAGGTCATTGAACTTTTTACTTTTCCATCTTAGCCCGATATGTGACATTAAGTAGCCTTCATAATGCAGTTGGGTCCATTGGAATAGCTCAGGGCTTTTTGCCAAAGATGGATTGGATCTAATTCATAATAGAAGATGTGGTGTTTAAACAGACAGACCTGTACTCTTACCATTATCTCATAAATGAAAATGAGGCAACATTAACTTTAACCATGGTGGATGATTTGCATTAATGATGGATCCATTATTTTATTCAGTAAGTACAAAGAAGAATTGAATGAGCAGAGAAAGAGCAACAATTAGGTTGCAAGTTAGCAACCATTAATAAAAAAATACAGCAAAGGATAGATTTTGATTTTGTAATATGATACATCTTAATGTCTGTGATCTTTAATTATATAATAAATGTGAAACAAAATAATTGGATTAAAAGTTCTATTAGGAGTAAATATAGATATAATATTTGATTGAAACCACTATTAAATCCATTTAAAAGTAAAATATCCTTTCTACTTTAGGGACAAAAGATATATTATTTTGTTGCTGTAGAACTAAATAAATGTGCTTCTGATGACAGTCACTAACTAAAAATAAAGAGCATTACTTTGATCTCAGTAAAAACATTCCTTTTGAGTGTCTGACTGTTAGGGCTGCAAGGAAATGTCAGATAAACTGACTGATGACCAAAGCAAGGTTAATAAAAGCCAGATGGAGATTTCAATGTTGTAGTAGTTTGTCATGCTTTCTCTCAACCTGCAGGTTTTATGTGTACTTGGAGTTAGCATGGGATCAACAGGTGGCCACACACCAACAGATTAAGTACACTAAAGCCAGATCTCCCATACTGCTTTTTTTATATCTCTTGTCCTTTATTCAGGTAGCGGTTAAAATATTCCACAGAAGAACTAGATACTCCTTTTAAGAAGCTGATATGTTCTTTGGTTTAATGGATTCATAGTAAACATTCATTTATCCTGTAGCTGTAATCAGCATAGTTTTTTTCCCGTTTTTTTTTCTTAGCAGAAACGTGTTTGTTTTCAAGAATATTCTAATTATTTTAGGTCAAGAAGCCATGTCGTTTGACACCAACTCTACCTCACTGAAATAATCAGGATGCCCAATCACCTAATGTGACATTGCTGATGTAAAAAAGAGGACCGAGAGGTAAAAGGAATCTGGCCTAAGTCTTTAGTTGTGATTATTAAACTTTTAAGCAAGAAATCTCTACCCATGTGAATAACATTGCTAAACATTAATTATTTTATCCCCTTAACCCTGAAAAACAACAACACAATGCACAAAATTATTAGTTATGTAAAAATGCTGAACAAGCAGATAGTCAAAGAGACAGAAAGCCTGCGCAAAAAGGGAGAGGCAGAAATGAGGAGTTTGACACCATGACTAAGAATGGCATAGGAAGACATGACAGGAGTGATAAGTAAAGATGAATACGCCTCAGGCAGCTGACTGCTGATTACTTTCCTACTATTATAGCCTTGTGTGTTTCAAGACAATTTGCCTATACAGTTGGCCGTAAAACAGCACAGTGTGCAAATCCCTGGTGTAGCTAATGCTTGCAACCTGCTTCAAATCACAGCGTAAAATGCAACCCTGCTTCACATCACAGCAGCCGTGTATAAAATTACATTATAAAAAACTGCTGATTCCGACAGGGTTTCGAGCATATCGTGGCTTCACGCAATAAAAAGGACAAAATCATGAATACACAACATGTTACTAAGCTTTTAGACTCTCCTCATTTCACAAAGTTAGAAATCATCTGGCAACGCAATAAAACTACAGAAATTGGAAGGAAATTGTGTATGATGCTGAGACAGTGTTAAGTATAAAGTACAAATATTAATAAATCATAACACAACTGTACTTCCTTTAGGAATTATTTGTTTGTATATTTTTTTATTAATAAATCTAAAAAATAAATAAAGGCAAAGTACTGTTCACATTTCACTGTTAACTTAACCTGATAATGTTTACATTTTCTGTTCCTAATTTAATGTACATATTTTTGTAAAACAGGTTGACGTTACAATCTTAAAGGAATTGTAAAGGATCTCTTATTTCTGGGTGGACCACCTAAACTACTGGTTCTCTTAGCTTTCATTCATTCTGGTGATATTTGTGCGCAAGGCCGTCATACGTGCTCGTCTCTTAGACAGTTTTCACTTCCTGCCCACGCTACGCCTTCATCCATTCATTCTACCTCGCAGTTCTCACCGGGTTCTTTTGAAAATGGCTGAGAGTCGCAAGAGAAAAGGCGTCTTCGAAGTATGTGTGTATGAGAAGAAAAGAAAGGCATCAGAAAAGAGAAACAAGACCAGTGTTTTTAGGAGATTCTTTCCAACGATGGCGTGCGCTGAAAGCAAAGGTTGGGCTCCCCACTGACGCCTCCGTCTGCAAGTTTCTACTCGACAGGTAAGCTGGGCGTTCTCTCTCAGGAGCAGGTAGAGTGTTGCGCATGCACATTTTTTCAAAACGTGGAGAGGGCAGTTCTTTCCTGAAATTCAGAAAAATCCTCCACAAGACCTTTAAGATCAAACTGGTTTAAAGTGGAATTTCTGGGCCATTTATTGTTGAAAATTACATAGTCTTTCACAAAATATCCTTTTCCCCTTTTTGGGAATAAATAAAGTATCTATCTAAATAAATAAAGTATCTATCTATCACCATAGAAATCAGAAGGATTGGACTGATGTTCATCAACACTACCAATGCACTTACTGCAGTTGCACTAGCAAGCCTGATGTGGCTAACGGGATTGGAGTTGTCTTTTGCCAAAAAAAGCCACAATGGATAAACAGGGTTTGTTTGCAAAATACATACTAATACTACTAAATACTTATACTATAGTCAGTTACTTCTTTTGTTTTTTTTTCTTTTAAAACTAGAATCTTGATAGAAACTAGAGGCTAGAACTACACAAAGAAAACCATTTCCACCTTAAGATGCTTGAACCACCACAGTTAACTCCTTCTGATGTGTAGGAGCACTGGCCTTCCACTCTTGATTCCCCCAGATAACCCTTGAATGACCAAGCTTCTAGTTTCATCTTAACTCTTTAGGCGCTGTTTTTTTAAAGTAAAATCTTAAATTTTAATATCACTATTTCAAAAGCTTGTAGCTTAAATATGATTAGAGATAAAGACATATTATAAATTTGAAAAATCATCAGTATGACCCAAAGTTTGTGATAGGAATAGATTCACTCATCTAATTAGCATATTATGACATCATCAGGTGGCAGCCATTTTGGATTTCTTACATTTTACAGATGTTCATCTTTTTGATATTTTAGTTTCTTTTTTTTTTGATTGTTTACACACACACACACACACACACACACACACATATAAATGTTCTTCATAGCAGGATCATGTAGGCCTACAGCCTTGCTGCCTCCTCTGCTATCAGCAGTGAATTTTCTCCCGCGTCTCGTGCTATTTCCGCAGTTTTCTTACACACCTGCCTACTTTGTTACCAGTAGCAGTGTTTTGAAAACCCCTACTACTGCCACCACATCCCGTTCTCATATCCTGGACACGGTGGAGCAAAGCATCAGACCTGATATGTGCTGCTTGTGGAGACTCATGGCTAACAGGCTCGCTGTTGCTGCGCGCTGAAGAAGAAGCTGTGTTTTCACCCCCTCTGCTACCGCCTCTCCCTCCCCTTCTCCGTTGAAGCAGAGCATCGGACGCAATATGGGCTGATGTGTACCATCATGGCTATCAGAAGCAGCTGCAGTGTTTTGAATCCCACTGCTACCGGCTCCCCATACCGTTCTCCCACCCCGGACAAGCTGAAGCTGTGCATCGGGCGCTGTGGATTATCTTGGCCAACGGACTGGCTGTTGCTACGCACTGAAACACTTTCCGTCTCGCTGGATGACTGGATATATTCATCAGAAAGTTATTATTCTTCCTCAGAATCTGAATCAGCAACTACTTGACGAAGTGCTTCGTCAGCGCTGAACAGACCTCTCGGCATGGTAAGTTTTCTCTCTACAATTCACTCTCTCTACGCTCTGACTGCTACAACGCCTCCTCGACTTGCGGGCGGTTTTCAACCTTTAAATACTCTAAAAATCCCCATGGTAACATACCAACAAATGTTGCTCAGATTGAAGTTATAGATGTCTGCCATCTCTTGGTGTAAAGTAGTAACTGGATGCAGGATAATATCTGCAGCTGTAGTTTGTTAATTTTAGGAATGTTGCTTGTCACAATTTTGCGACTTTGGCGCTTAAAGGGTTAAAGGGGCTATATGCAACTGTTCCCCCAAAATAAACGTAACAATAGCCTTTTTATTTGACCCTTTATGACTCAAACATCTCCTGATGAGCATACTGACACCTTGTCAGCTCACAGTGGGAGCACCTATAAGCCTGTCTCAAATTCTTTCTATTTTCTGTCAGGTCGGATTTTCCTGCGCTGTCTGCGGATGTGACGTCAAGTGCGTTCATGTTAAATGTTTCAGATCACTCTGCCACCACCGCTAGTCAGCACTCGCAAGCAGTTCAATGGATTGTGCGAATACACAGAAGAGACCCAGGACAACTCTGACACCAACAGTAACTCCACATAAGACTAAAAAAGTTAAACCCCTGACAAGTGCCCGAAAAACATAGAAGATTGAGAGTCACTGGCATAGGAGCGCGCGCTGCGAGAGCGAGCAGAAAGGAAGAGCAGTTCCGTTTTTTTAACCACAGGTGTCAGTCGCGAGTTTCAATTTCAGAAAATTGGATATAGACCACCACACTTGCAACCCAGAGAGACAAGCGGATATAAACCTAGTCGAAAAAGTTTTTTTTTGTCTTCTTCTTCTTCACTTTTGTCATTGCTACTGTCCTCGTGACTATCATAGATATGCCAAAGAATATTGCTGGCCTCGTCTGATGATCAGTAATGCAGAACTAAAGCAAAGAGGTGCAGGGCAGAATAATGCTTGACTAAACAGCTAATGTTATCTCATTAGACCGAGTATGGCACAATCATGTTTAAAACATGAACCGCACACCTATTTATGCATAATTTGACCGAAACAGGACAGGGTCAAACAAAGGGTAACAGTAAAGGTGGAGGGGTCATTGTAATTAAAAGTGCATTAACTACTACTAACTAAGCAAAGCCTCGATTACTCCATGTTTCTTTTTCGTGACAGGCTCACTGTTGTCTGTTTAAAATGAGCTGCACAGATTTCTAAACTCTGTTTCTTCTTTCTTTTTTATTTCTTCTTCTTTTTCCTACCTTTGACTTGGCCTCTCCTATTGCCTCTCTCTGAGTCATGTTAAGACATACTCACTCATCCACCTCATTCAGTTTTAGAGCGCACTGTAGGCAGAAAATGCCCATGGTTTGGATCATGCTGAGGAAGCAGGAATTAATTCCAATCAGGCTTGAATAGGGTAAGACTCATTCCATTTTACAGCACTCCTGTAGTCATTTAAACAAAAAGTGCCCCCCGTTCACTGAACCTCTACTGCTTATGAATAAACACACACAGACACATACGCATGCACGCAACGCACAGTGTCAAGCACAATATGCTGAGCGCACATGGTATTGTGATATCACTTGGCAGCCAAACAGAATTTTGTTTAATAAACAACTGTATTTGACATTAATACCATGCTAATGAAGCCCTAGACACCCTACTTTCACCTTTCTTTTCTATTCCACTGAGAATTTAAGGCAGCCATTGGGTTCCGCTAATATGGTTGCTAACAATAAAAACATGTTTGTCAGGATTAGCAGTATTGTGTCACTGTCAAAAGCTTTACTAGTAGGGTTTACTGTCACAATCATCGGCTTTTATCCAGTACCTCTCATGTGCTTTGTGTACCTCCCACCCCACTCCTTGCTCATCATCATTTTCCCAAAAACATTGTGTCAGAACAAAACCACGAACTTCATCAGGTACCTCTACTTGCTTTACAAATGAGCTCTGTAACACAAATTTTCTGTTTCATTCTTGCCAAATGTTAAAGTTGTATATCACTTAACACAGTTTACTTAAATTCCAATCTACTTTTTAACATGTCTCGTCCTTTGATGTTCAAAGATGCTGTAGGCATTCTTTGATCAAATTAAGTAGATTAACAGTATAGATATATACCTCTCTAATGCATAGTTTAAATATAAATTATATACCAACATCTTTACACACCACAGACAGCTTGAAGTTGTTCTAAGCTCAACGTCTCAAGTAGTTTATTCAGAGGGCACTTGCATAAGTGCACAACACGATTGGTGGCTTACCTATGGGTGACAGTTCTGCCACACTGCCAATGTAGGGGCCTTCCAAGAACTGGGGCTCACTGTCATTGATGTCCTGGACCTTGATGACAAACTCGGACTCTGGTTCCAGCGGGGCATTGGAGAGACGGTCTCGGGCCTGAGCTCGAAGCGTGTAAAAAGCCTTCTCTTCTCGGTCCAGTCTTTCAGTGGCGTGTATGTCCCCTGTAAGCTCATCGATAATGAAGATGGAACCTGCCCCCTCTCCTGAGATGGTGTACTTGATATTGCCCTCACCTTCGTCTGAGTCTGTATGGATCTGTAATTGGATACAGATGCAATGCAAGTTAAAGCTCATAACAGGAGAAGCCTTATGGTGCGTTCACACCACCCCAAACGTCAGCGTCAGTTGCGGCAAGATTACATGTAAAGTCTACGGTTGAGTCTGTCAGAGCTCCATCAGAGTCTCTGCGGTGCTTTGTCTGCGTTGGCTCCATCAACTTTTCAAGTGTTACCTGCGTTTCAAGCGGCAACGTAGCAAACGCAAGCAACGCAGAAGTTCAGCTAGCTGAACTTTTGACGGACTTGACGCAATGCGCCAAGCAATCAGAGCGTCTCACTGTAGCGACGTCACCACATGTATCTTCTTCGCGCTCTTTTTTGCTCAACGTACATGTGTCAAACTAGATGCGTTGGGAGTGTTGCCTGATGCAGTGCGGTGTGAAGCAAGCGTTGCAAGCTTCAAAGTACATCCGTCAAACTAGGTGCGCTGAGAGCGTTGCCTGACGCAGACAAAGTGTGCGGTGTGAACGCAGCATTACAGTGTTTGACTGCTTATGTGCAACACCAAGATTTCTAAATACACTGTAGTTATTTACTTATTTCTTTAAATTATCTAGAATAGGACAGCATGAAAACAAAAACACCACAGACACCACTTAGTGTCTGAAAGAGCGTCTATTGTTACAAAGTTTATCGATATTTGTTTTGGGGATTTTTTATAAATGTTTTATTTGCTGTTGGATTTTGTTTACTGCTAACCATTACACTTACTAATGATCTGATATAATTTATTTACCTGAGTTAATTTACCCTTTTGAAGTTATGTATCCTATTTCATCAACATGCATTGTTATTTCACCCCCTCTTACCTCCATCTAATATCTGTAAAAATATATATAGTATACTGTACCGATGTCCTTTACTACTGCTTATGAATTTATTTCTCTGTATAGTTAAGTACTGTCTCATTTACAATTACTTTTTTATGTATCTTATTCCCCGAAGACTTGTTACGTCCTGTTTTCATTGATTGTAATTCTGATTAGTGTTTGGACCAGTGGACAGAATGTGACCCCTGATCAATCCAAAAAGTCTCTGAGTAACATCCTGCTGATATACATTATTTATAACATTTACATAACTCTCATTCCTTACAGTAACCTCTAAGTAGATGACAACATTACATTGATTTATTGGTTGTCAATGCAGGTACAAAATGTCCACATGGTACTTAGGAATTGATTTATCGCTGATAAGAAACATACTGCGGAAGTTGGCCAAAATAACAGAAAAAGCAGGAAAGAGCAAAGGGGCAAAATGTCACGCACCCACATAATAGATCACTAAAGCAGTGACAATATGAATGTAGAGGGTCAATGGATTGAGGAAGAGATTTGTGATGAAGAGTTGAAGCAGTTATTTAGCTCAACTTTGGCATATTTTAGTATCAGTCTCTGGGAAGAGCAGGTTTTTTCATCTGTAGGAATAAAACATAACCATGAACTGTGTGATTTAGTTAGTTAGATTCTAGGATGGTGTGTGCTCTATAAATCTCGTAACTTTACCCTTGTAGTGAAACTAGTGCTAAAACATATTTTCATATAAGGAAAGTTGAGTAAAAGTATAGCTAAAAATAGAATATTGTGAAAAAAATCAGTATGTTTTGTTACTCATTGCAGAAGAAATGATATAGATTTATGAAACAGAGTAAAATATTTTAAGCTTTTATTTATTGTAACTTTGACTCACATGGCTTACAAATAATGAAAATCAAAATGTCTCAGAAAGTTTGAATATTGTGAGATATTGTCAGTTATATACACAGAAAGTAGAAGGAAAGGCTGTGCAAGGTAATTGTGCATCAGCAACTGGGATAAACAGATTTGAGAGGATGATGAAGCTAAATCTATTCAAGAATTTGCTGGAACATCACAAGGAGTGAACTGAGGCTGGAGCACATCGAGAGCCATTACGCACATTAGATGAATGCATTAGACAAATGCTATACATAGGCTGCAAGTGAGACAAAAGATGAGGAGAAAAAAAAACAGCCTTATTATTAAGCCTTTCCCCATCTTATTACAACAGCATAAATATGGTCATCTCTTTTTTAAATAGTTTTAAGACAGAAATTCAAAGATATAACATATATTTAAATATTAATAAGATCCCACCAAAGCTTTCTGGTTTGGTTAGGATGTAGACTTTGGTTGAGTCATTGCAGCTCTTTGATTCTTTTCTTTTTCAACTCTTTTTTTCATAAAGTGTCAGAAATTACCTAATTGCTAACTGATCTTTTTACCTGATTATAGCAAAACGTGAATTTATCCATATCCATTGCATTGCAACAATTTTGTTGCAATGCAATGGATATGCATTTTCAAAAAAAACAATTTCTTCCATAATCACATTAGATTAAATAAATAACCTCTGTAAGGTATCTGGCAAATAGAAATGTTTTTTATTATACTCAAGTAATTAAATCTAAATTTCAAGATATGTGACTCAACTGAGTGTCTTCTTCTTTTTCATCAATACTGCTTCTTATTCATTTTGCATTATATCAAATACTGTACATTTATATAGTGTCAAAGTTGACTTTGGTATCCAAAGCTGATCAAAGTGCTTGACAGTGAAGCTACAACTAAATAAATAACACAAATAAAACAGGAAAATCTATTAAGAAATTTCAGTAAATGTAATAAAAAAAACAAAAAGACTAAAAACATAGAAAAATATACATTATCTACTAAAATCTCAATCAGATCTTAAAGTTTTAAGAATAGGTCTTGAGCTCTAAGTTATTATCTGTGTGGTCAGAGCAGTTTGTACATAAATTGGAAAACCAACATTTTGGTGCAACTACTGCAAAGTCTCAGTCATGTTTATATTTCAGTCTAGCTCTCACAACATCTAAACTAGCTGGTTGACCAAATTTCTCTTACAGGTGTGTAAATAAAATAAAATAAAAATATAAAACTGCAAAAATATTTTTGCAGGCAGTTTTTTTGATTAGCTTGCAGCTGTGTCAAACACCAGACAGACTGTTAAATAAATCTTTCATAAGTTCCCACATCTTTTTCTCTGAATGCAAATGTGTATTTACTGTAGTTCTGTTTTCCCTTCCTTTTACAGACTGTCACCAGTGTACCTGATGACGACTCTTCTACTGTAATACAAATTTACACCTCTTTTGTGCAATGCACCCTTCACAGGATGTGACTCTCAAATTAGGGGATCAAAGTCATATGAAAGATTGTAAAAGAAAGAGCCCGAGATGTGCTGGTGCTGAAAGGTGAATCTAACTGACCCCTTATAAATCAAAGCAATTGTTCCTCATGTGATTTAAAGACTTTCCAGAGGTAGTGATAAGAGGAGCATCAGTCCCTCATCCCAACACCCCCTTTGGCTCTTTAGTGGGCACTATAGACCTGCTCTTCTCTCACTCTCATTCACCTTCTATCTGTAATCATAATTCAAAGCTCTTTTTCTAATGTAACTATAGTTCAATCCACTGAGGAAACCATGAAGAAGGGAAATTGCCCTGTCCTCCTGGTTAATATTTTATAAAGGCTTAATTAAATACAGACTTCTAATACCCTTGCAGGGATTTTCATTTAGTATTTGTCGTAAAACTGCAAAATAACGCATGCCTGTACCCTGATATTGCTTCCCTCATCCATTTTCTCCCACATTCTTTTGTCTGTCTGTTTTTGCCCTTTCTCTCCATTGTGAATCATCTTGAAGAGAAATACACGAACAGTCAAGGAAAAATATACTGCTGGGTACTTTGAAGTATCAATATTTCAGTTAGGATAATAAAAAAGTTTCATTGGTCCAGACTGTGAGAGATATCCAATAAAAGTGAGCTTACTCTTTCATCGCGGGATATTTTTTTCCTCCAGACACTCACTCTTACGCAGTCTTTGTTTTTCTAAATTAGATTTTGTAGAAATGCGTGTGCGTGTGGGATATGTTCTCATCACGTGTTAATCCACTTGCACAAATACTAGTACTGCGGATAGAATGTTCTACCTACACATACACATGTGCTCTAAGTCACACATACCCACTACATACTGTGCATGCTCAATCACAAACCAACACACGGCAGTAATGCATTGTTGGTTTGCCTTTCTCCTGGACTAATTTCCACCCTCCGGCTTCCTATACCCATCTTTCTGTCAGCGTATCCTCCCTGGGGTGTTTCAAAATGGTAGAAGGAAAAAACCCAGAGTTAGCTTAGCTAAGCTGTTTTTAGCGTACCAAAGGTCAGAGTAAGGAAGTCCCTTGCACTGCAAAAAACATAACCTGGATTGTAAATATGAAATAAATAAACACATAAAAGATTTATTCATGCCAATCAAAACACAAACACGTTTCTTTCCGATATTTATATATAGTTAAAACTAGATATTGACAAAAAAAAGAAAATCTTTTTTCCTCACTGACAGTAAATCAGATGACACCTTTCTAGTTTTAGGGTGCATCAACCCTAAATAAAAGCAAAATACCTTAAAAGAACCCTGGCTATAAAGACATGTAGGCCCTAATAAGCCACAATTTTTCTCTTGTACCAAAATATGTTCTTAGAAACACATAAAATATTGCCATTGATTTAGAAATCTATAATATTTAGTACATATTTTGACCCATGTATGACGCCATGTTTTCCGCACGCATTGCACTCTGGGGGCGATGACGTATATTGGTTGCACTTGGTAGAATAGCTATTGACTCTAGTGTTTGTTTACATGCACACATAGTAATTATTAAGTAAAATGCCACATTAGGCTCCTTTTGGATGCAATTCCCAGTCAAAAGGCATCAAGGGGAATGATGTGAGTTTACACTGCTTTCCTACGGACAACAACAGGAGAAAGCAGTGGGAAGATGCCTGTGGACGGACACAACTTCCCAAAGATCCGCGGCTGTGTTCCCGACATTTTTCTCCTGATGCGTTTGAGGCTTTTAGTCAACCACAACTACTGAAAGAGCGGCTGTGTATAAGCGAAGACTGAAACTAAATGCTTCTCCGACCATTTTCCCACACCATTGTCGGATTGGAATTTTGGGTTTTCATGAGCTGTATGCCAAAATCATCAGTTTTAAAACAATAAAAGACCTGAAATATTTCAGTTGGTGTGCAATGAATCTAAAATATATGAAAGTTTAATTTTTATCATTACATTATGGAAAAGAATGAACTTTATCACAATATGCTAATTTTTTTAGAAGGACCTGTATGTGGGACATACTGTACTGAGAACCTTTTGCTTGGAGGAAATTCAGATTTACAGTTTAAGACTCATTTATGAATTCTGTTAATATACTCAAATAAATAGGGCATCATATAGGTAATCAAATAGGTCATCATAAAAGTTAATGTTTAAGGGTGATATTAAGAAATTAATTCTAAAATAAAATAAGCATTTGATAATGGAGCAGTGGCTTGGGAAGTAGCGGTTCATCCTGTAACCAATGGGTTGCCTGTTCCAACCCCCACTCAATTCGTCTCAGTCATTGTGTCCTTGGTCAAGACACTACACCTGCCTTGCCTGCTGGTGGTGGTCAGAGGGCCTGATGGTGCCAATTGAATGGCAGCCTTGCTTCTGTCAGTCTGTCCTAGAGCAGCTGTGGCTACAATGTAGCTCACCACCATCAGTGTGTGAATGTTTGTATGAATGGTTAAATGACTGATTGTAGAGTAAAGTGGTATTCAAATGCAGACCATTTACCATTTAAGTAATTTTGGATATAGAAAGAAAGTTTTTGCCAACAATATTTTGTCAATATAATGTAGAGACATGGACAAATATTTAAATACTTGCACCGAACACAGATAATGACATTGCTGTAACCAGTCATCGAGTAGCTAGAGGTGATTTAACATAACATCTACACTGTAAAATGATTATATATATATATATATATATATATATATATATATATATACACACACTATGTGAGTGCATTTGACAATGGTAGGTAAACTAATCTCCTATGTGCTTTTTTAAACTGATCCTATAAAATGCATTATCTCAAACTCTTGATTAACAGTGCATTTAGGTCAGGTTGAATAGAATCATGGGTTTGACAGAGAGAAGTGGGATTTTGCTGCTGCAGTTCTTAAAAGGAGCGCTTAAGTGTCATTTTCCAACAGATTCGGTTTAGGACACTTTTCTTTATTTTGTTTTATTCACTCCAGCAACACAGATCTCCCACTCTAACTTGATCTGTTTCTTCTGTCTTATTAGGATCCCACATTTCCACCCAAACACCATGACTAACAGCCTTTTCTGCTTCCTCTCCAGCCTGTCTGTCTTCAGCAGTTGGGTGTAGGGCCAGTGGACTTATCCAGAAAAGGCTACAGGTCCAGATTATGTCAGCACTTGAGCATCCTACATAAAGTAGATTTGTGTGATTATACAGAGCTGCTTCAACCATGGTGAATAAAACATTCCAGAGGTAGAAAGTGTACTCTATTTTGTTACAATACCAATACAATCCACCTCATCCATCCTTCCTCAGTGAATAAAAAGCATATGCTTGGAGATAATGGAGTTGCCTCACCTAAGTGAACAGACGGTGAGCTCTTTAAAACCCATTGCAGTTGACTTAGCAATCCAGGCTTGGCGTTCAACTTGCAATAACTTTTAGGATTCAGTGAACCCACCGTCATTTGAAACCAACAGGTACCATTGTAATGATTGTGTAGGTTATTTTTTTCTCTCCAAGGAATTTAACATGAATTCTTCCTTCATTGTCATCTGAAACACTCAAACAGACCTTCTTGGCAACCTGACAAAAATATCAATCTACCTAATCCATCCAATAGTTGTTTGGCTAATAGCATTGTCCATAGCTCACAATTTACACCACAAACATCCAGAATCCTGGAGTCCAGCTGTCATCTGCAGCTATGAGGTTCTTCGGGAATATGCAAGGTTCTAAGTAACAGGAGGTGCTAAACTGATTTCTGGCATTATGGTGAAGGAGTTGCTTTTACTACGCTTTTTATATAAGGATGAGTAAAAATAAGTGGTAAACTATTAAGAGGAGGTAAAGGACTGCAGATATCCAGAGATTCACCTGAAACAGAGACAAGTCTACAAATTAAACAATGAGGCTGTTTGCAAGAAAGGAATATATAGACTAATTTAAAGTTTTTTGTTTTGTTAGTAAAAATGTTTTTAAGTTTTTGGTAGATAATACATGTGGGGTAACAGCATGAAAATCAGTGTGTTAAACAAACAGAACAGATTAAGAAGGCTGTCTCACAGCAGGGGTTCACTCTACATGACTCCAGACCTTATTATGCAAAGAAGAATCTTGCACAAAAAGCGAAGTGTATTGGTCAACACTAAACATACACAGATGAAGCTGCTATTAAAAGAGTAGAGTGAGTTAAGTCAGGTTTATAGGCAGCTTTGCTCCAACTACGAATGTCCTGGAAGGCCTTCCTGCTTTCAGTTTTTGCTGTCTAAAATTACACATAATTTGATTCTTTATACTGATACAATGTAAAGGTTTTGTTTGGGATCAAAACATATGATTCAGTTCAGTTTATTGGTAGCGTTAAATAAAAAAAAAGCAAACTATTAATCAATCAATCAATCATGTCAAAAGCTTTATTGTGAAGGCTCTAAGTGACTCAGGCAGAGAGTGAGGTTGTTGATGCTCTGTCAGAATTCACCTTTGAGTCATAAAATGTCCACAGCTCTCTAGTGACGTTAATGACATTCCATTTGAGAATTAGACCATTATATTTGGTTTATTAAGTATGTGAATCCACATTTCCAGCCTCAGTTTTATTTTTTATTTTTTTATTTTTGCAGAGGTCGATGATTATTTGTTTGGAAAAAAAACATTACTTTGCATTAAAATCCAACAGCCAAATTGAGTAGAATAGAATAGCAACACATTTGTGGAGCAGGGTTTTACATTTGCAAAGGGAATGCGCTGAATCTTTAGTTCATTGAGGGTTTCAAATTGGGAGCAAATTGGCTGTCTTATATTTAAGTCTGTGTAATCAGGAGCAGGCCTGCCACATTTCACTGCAGCTTGTCAAGCTCTCTGATCTTAACAGCTTTAAAGTGTTCACAAGGTGACTGTATCAGAGACAGGCATTGTAGAAGACAGCTATGAAGAGGAAAAGTACATACGATGGGAGACAGAGACAAAGCCAGAGATGAGAGGGGTGAATAAATGACTGCCACCGCAGTGGGAAAGAAAGAAAATGAAGACAGAGGAAGGGATGTAAATGAATTGGTGGAATACCAGGGAAATGGAAAAACACAAGATAGAAAATGGAAGCCTAGAGATAGAAACTCATGATATGGTAACACTGTTTGAAATGAGTGAAACAAACAAGTCTTTTTTTTTTCAAAATATATGATGTAATCCTCACTTTTTCCTCAGGTTACTTTTTTTGAAGCTGTTTTCAGGTGTTTTTTTATGTCAGCATTGTGATGCTGTTACTGTGGAAGACAATCTGCCAAATCCTAACTAGATTCATGTAGGGCTGCAAATATTTCTGAAAAAGCACAGAACAACCATGAATGGTATCAACAATTTTTGATATCATCAACACTCATTGATGCCTAAAAAATGAATCAAATGGAGCAACCCCTATTTAAAAAAAACGACGACTCAAAAAATCTGATCATCCTTGCAATGTGACATACTTATAAAGCTTTAGTTTATTCATTCTATGTTTCTTGTGCTAACAAACTAAAACAAATATTGTATTAGGTTCATTTTGCCTTCGTAGTATGATAATTTTCTTTTTCTTTTAGTAAGAAGATGTGAAACTTTCAGCAAGTATAAAAACATGTTTTATAACTTAACGTTTGTCTTACTAAAAGAAAAAGAAAATAACAAAACAGATATTAGAAATAATTGGTACATTTTAGTCCCATACTCCTTATGCCAAGAGTTGATACAGTCCAAACTCAGCTGGTGAGCCACAATCAGATTTGGAAATGAAAGTCATCTCAATGTAGGTATGTCCATAGGTAAGTAAAACTTTATTTATATAGCGCCATTTAAGATACAAAGTGCTTCACAATAAACTGATTGCTGCACTAGATACAACAATGCATAAAAAACCCTTTCTTGCTATTCCAACTCCAACTCGTGAAACAAGTATAGTGAAGACTTTTAACCTGAAGAGGATGCCACACCAATGGTTTTAGGCAGAACATTTATATTTTAAAAAATATGCACCAAAATTCCAAAATAATTAATACACAGAATAACAGGACTACTGACACCCATTAATTCAGATTCTTAGGAAAAAAAGCTGATTTGGGGTTGAGTTGCACTTTAAATAGTTTAAAATGGACTCTATTCCCTCTTTGTATAACATAAACAGGTGCCGATGGCAACCTAATACACCAGAGTCTATCTACGTAACTTGTAAAACTATACCACTTGATTGTGGAATACTTGAGAAAATCTACAAACTGTTAATTTTTCACATAGTTAATTTTTTTCATTAGTTACTTATTAAAATATAAACCACAGTCTTTTCTTTTGCACACCAAGGAAAAACGGTAGCCAAACTGCAGCCAAAATCAGAGCCATAAAAATGACACTACATAAATAAAGCTGATATTCTTCAGATAGAAGTAGAATTTTTAGTCAGAACAAGATACGATTCCATCTGTTTCAACTGGCTCGGATATTCAAAAAGGAACAAAAAGGCAACTTGAACATTGATTGCACAGGCAGCCCTACTCTGTTCTTGCATGGACAAAATAAGGAAATCCATGCCAGACACATGCATCAACATCAGAGTGTTGGAAGGATAAAAAGGCCTTTTGAAAATGTGCACAAAAAGCTTGAACTATGCTCTTTTTTGTTGCAGGAACATAAAAGAAAATATGGGTCTACCATACTGCCCATCTCACACAGATACAGTACAAGCAACGAATGGAATAATCTTTCACAAGTTTTATCAAAATAGAGGAAAAAGCAAAATTTCACCAGAGAAGAGGAATGGGTCAACAATTTAAGATTACCTGTGCTCTCTAGCACTTCTCTGTCCAAACAAAATGAGAAACACAGACATTTCAGTTCAGTCTGTTACAATTTCTATACTGGCAAGAAAAAAACTATTGTAAGAACCTTTTAGTTCTTTTTTAAGTTAACAAATATTTATTGATAAAAATTGCCAAACTTGAACACTTGGTGTTCATAGTTTATTTCATATTGTAATATGAATTATTGAAAAATGGCATTAACTAACGATTTCCTACTCTGATCCCAAGCACAGGACTGCAGTTCTAGTCAAATAGGTTTTTTTTATGATTTGTATCTGGGTTTTTGATGCGACTCAACTTCCGATACCTGATCTTGTTGTAGTGATGTGGTTTTGTCACCTTAATTCATAGCAAGATATGCTGATGCATTTCGCATGGCTACATTTTTGGCAGTCACAACTTAGTTTTGTGCATGGCAGGCAAAGCTGTATTTTCACTTGTGAAAGATATTTTGATGACTAAATGAATCTAGCTTTCCTCCTTACTATCTAAATATTTTTACTCACATGTTCCTATTAAAAAGAGAGAGGCTGATGCCTCTTCTGCTCTGTATGTGTCATTTGACCTGCTCCTTGTACTTTGTTCATTCTCTCCTGAGAGCTCTCTGGGGGAAGAGAGCTGTGTATAATGCAGCCGAAGCTCTAGTTTTCAAATTGTATGACGTTCACAGATGACCGCTAACTTTAGGAAGCACAGTAACAACTTGTTCCTTTAATTTTGTCCACACTTGATTAACTGTCAATGCCAATGTCAAAGTAACCTTTTGGGCAAATGCAAAAAAACAAAAATGGTTGCCCAAAGAGCTTCAGAAATTAACTGGAATAAAATATGTTATGAGCCCAGTTATCAACAGGTTATATGGAAGCACGGAGTAGACATGCTAGCAGATAAAAATAATCAGTAGAAGCAAAACATGGGATGTGTGTAGATTGTATCTGTATGAAACTACTGACTAAGTTTTGCTTGTTTTAGGTGACGTGTTGTCAGGACATTATACATAGAAGCTTTTTTAACTGAGGTAACCTATGTTGGAGTAGCGGGAATTTGTGCTTGGACAAAATAACGGTACGTGTCACGAAAAAGTGGATAGTGGAAGCAACATCCAAAACATCATTGATGAGTATGTGTAATGCTGATAAAATGTAGTATATTACTTTATTGCACTTAAAAGCTTTAAAGCGCCGGGCATATTCAATATGATTTAATTTATTATGGGAAAAAAGCTATTCAAACCAACCAAAACGCAACCTCAAGGTAAATTATGAATTACCTGTGTAAACACGTTTTTGGCCTCAGTTTCACTAGCAACATCCAGTTCTGATTACTGCTGGACCTATATAATCAATAAATTATTTAAATACAATATGTATGAGGAACATGGGATAGATTCAAACATCTAAAAAAGAAACGCATCATCTCCAGATCTAAGGAAATTTACCAACAAGTTCCAAAGCCATTAAGGTTTTAGAACTTTTGTAAAACAGTGAGTGCCATTATACATGAAAAGAGAAAACATAACAGTGTTGAACCTTCTCAGGGAGGTCCGGCTTTTCCAAAATTACTCAAAGAGTATGCCAATGACTCACCTAGGAGAAGTAAAAAGAACAAAAAACATAATCTAAAGCGTTGCAGACTTCAATTGCCTTAGTTAAAGGGTGTCACGATGATTCAACATGGAGAAAGAGACTTGTCAAAAACTGTACCTACATAAAAATGTTACAAGAACATTCAATTCAGTTCAATGGAAAATAATTATTCAGTTCAATTATATTAATTCTATTGAAATATAAGACTGGTGCGAAGTATCTGCAAGTGCACATACTAAGTAACTTGGATTGGTATTGGGGCCATTAAATTCCAATTGGGATATTCCTTCCCTGAACACAACTGTTTTAATAAAACAAATAAACTTAATGCACTGAATTAAGTTAATTATGTGTATATATCAGGAGACAAAAATGCTTAAAAGCTTAGAAATGAGATATAAATTTACCCAAAGTGTCAAACAAATATAATGATAAAATGTTTTATTATATGAAGAAAACTTACAGACCAAAACAAACTCCGTATGCAAGTTTCTTTGGTGTATAGTTCTATCAAGTTATTTTTACATGTGTAAGCTTTTTGGTCAAGCATTTATTCCAGTGGTTCCTTGGAAGTGCATCTCATTGTCAATGTCTTTTTTTTTCTCCTAGTGTATTATTACCACGTAAAATCTATTATCTGTTATCTATCATTTGTTCTACTGATGGTAAAACCTGATTTCAGCAGCACAATTATGGCTGCCATAAGATAAAATAGAGCAAACATGGTAGTGTAAATTCTATGATTAAAGTGAAACATAGAAATAAACTTACTGCTGTTATCCAGCTTTAAAACATGTTTCTTAACATTATTTACTATTTAGAATAAGGTTTCAAAAAAATCAGAGAGCCAAGGAAACCGAGTGAGACTCTGTCCATGAATGAGCATGATTTACACACATTCACCTAAACACTCTTACAGACCAATAATAGTGAGGGCAGTGGCCACTACTCCAGTTACATTAAGTGCAATAATAATTTTACTAATAAAATCAACTCTGTTCTGCTGCTGTGACAGTCACTTAAGCTTCCTCAAGCTATTTTGCATCATTGCCTTCCTTGGCACACATGTCTGCAATGAATCACAAGTCTGTGTACGAGGCCCAAGTCTTTCCGTCTCCCATCTGCGGATCTGCAGCCTTCCTTCTTCCTACATGCCTCTGCTTATGTATCACTCAGTTCTGTTCTGTCAGCCTGTTGGCCATGTTGTTGGTCTTGCTGGTAGGAACGCATCAGAGATCACAACGGCAGACAAGTAATGGCCAAAGGATAATTATTTTGTAACACCATGCCCTGCATGCTGCAGAGAACATCCCCATTCATTTGTAAGAATGGGGAGATCAATATATGCAGATGTAATATTAGCTGGTCAACTGCCATGTCCAAATCATTAGGAACAAGGGGATCACATGATTGATGTGTGTGTGATTCATCGCCGAGACTCATTCTGTCTGCCCTAATGTTTCTTCTTTTCACATCACGTCCTGTATAAAGCAATTGAATCGCACACACTGTCCAGTCTCATCAGCTCATGAGATTCATTTGAGAAGCAGCAGATAAACTGGATGGGAATAGGAATAAGGGAAAACATTCCCAAATGTATAATAGACATCAAACTAAACTGACTTAAAAAAAATCTATAATTTTAACTGCATTACAAAAACAGCATTTAGTGATCACATTTATAGATTTATGACATTTCCCTCAAGAAGAGAGCGTTGCTGGAAATGTTATACCTGTTTAAGACTAGTTTGTTAAGGAATACTTTCTGGAAAGGGCAATAAGAGAATTGTTTTAGTGGGTTTTAAGCGCAGTTAAGAGTAGATTTATGATATGTAAATTACAAAAATAATAAAATACAACTTTAGAGAGATAGGACACATGTAGATGTTATAGAACATATGATTAATGACAAAACTAAAATGTGCTAAATTATTTTTAAAAAGGGCTTAAATTCCAGTCATTCAAGACACAACAATCCAAACTGCTAAAAAGAAGGCATCAGGGGTTCTTCTCTTCTTCCTTGAGACATTAACACCAAGAAACAAGAGAAGAGTCAAATCTTCTACTTAAAATATTAGGATTATTTAATTATTTAAATTAAGTTGAAGAGGAATTCTGCTAGGGTGAAAGCGCCGGAATTAGGGCTGCACGATTAACCTTTATCGCATCGATATTGAGGTTTTAACTCCTGCGATAACCAAACCTCAGGAGGCTGAGGTTTTTTTCCCGCCCCTGACATTTGAATGACAAACCTATTCACCAATCAAAATGGTTGAGTCTGGCTTGCTGGCCAATCAGATACGATGATGGGAAACAAGCTTGTATCCAGAGCAGTGTTGCTAACTTGACGACTTTGTCACTATATGTAGCGACTTTTCCGACCCCCTGGCAACAGTTTTTTTTTTTTAAGTGACTAGTGACAAATCTAGCGGCTTTTCCATGTGTTGCTAGAGACTTTTGGCGACTTGTTCAATGTGAAAGCAAAATGTATTTCTCACTGTTCTCAGCGGGTAGCGGGAGAGGAACCTGGCTGCAGATCTCTGCTGTCAGTCTCAGGTATGGTTGCCAACGGTCCCGTAAAAAACGAAATCGTCACGTATTCAGAGAAAATATTACGCGTTCCGTATTAAGGTGAGAAGGAAAGCGATTTGTCCCGTATTTCAGCTAGAATGAAAAGACACAAAGCTGGAGTTATTCTGGGTCTTTATGCTGCGCAGCTGCCTCGTCTTCTCTCATTCTCTCCCCTCCCTCTCCTGTTGCTCCTTCAATCATGAAACTGATCAATGATCAGCTGATCGGCTTTTCTGTCGCACTCCCGTTTCTGTTTATCACGGACTTTGAGCAGATAGAGGAAACCAGCGGGTGTCGCGCTAAAAAACAGCAGCACGTTTAAGCTTGATAAACTGATGTTAGAATTGATTTAATATTACTTTCTGATGTTTGCTGAAGCCACAGCCGTAAAAGCTGCTGGTCATGATATCGGTTTGGATATTTGGTGAGATGGAAACATGAAGATGAAACCAGGAGATGTTCTTACTGAATCATCAGAGCTGAACAGGTGATGGAGAAACAGGTTTACCTTTTAGGTGACATGAATGAGTTGAAGGGAAGTTATAAACTGTTTCTGAGAGACAAATCACACCAGGATCATTTTATGTAGCTGACAGCTCGTAACTGTGTAGCAAAGTTTTGCCCGGGGGCCAGGTAGGGCATTAACAGGAAAAGGGGGACACAAATACATACTTTTCTTTCTTATTCTCATTTAAAATGTCTAGCTTTTAATAAATATTTATCTGAATCTTACAACCAATTGAATGTATTGGTCATAAATCCTTTATCGTATACAGCAAATATTAAGTCTAATACAGTATCCTACTAAGCTATAGTACTTTTTCCTTCGGGAAGGTACCATCTGTGCAGTCTGCAAATCTGTCAAAGAAAGATATTGAATCTATTTAATTATTATAGAAAAATAATTCATTTCTGTGCATTTGTTTTACACGTTCATTAAATTAAAGTCGATTAGGTCGATTAAGCATCATGAGGCGGAGGGTGGGGGGTGGTTCCTTATTCTTTTTGCTGGGAGTTGGCAACCCTACTGTCAGGTTACTACGTCTTATCTTGAAGAAGGCTGGATAAGGTCTTGTTTTTAATTGCTATTGTCATTTATTTTAAAATGTCTGCAATATAACGGTTTCATGTTTAGTAAATGGCAGTGGACTGCAGAAGATTTTGTTTTCTAATTGTAAATCTAAATCTAATAAGAGTTCATTTTCTATTTTTCAATGGCAAAGATTCGTCAAAAAAAAAAATGAAGCTACCTGTTTAAGTTAATTTCCATTATATCTTATTCTTTAGTATTTAGGTTCAGGTATTTAATAATCACGAAGCATTGAACAATCTCATTACCTCAATCACTATGTAGTTTATTAGAGATTTTTCAGGTTCAACAGCAGACAAAAGCCAGAGGAGGGCCCTGGCCACATAAATATTTTTTAGGTTCTTGTATATTGTTCGCATGTGTGTCAAGTTGTACAAGACTGTGTTGTAAAAGTAACAATATATATCATTCATAATTTTAGTTTCATGCACTTAAAAGTATCGAAAGTAAAAATCGAAAATCGCATCGTAATCGCAATAATAGTCAGAAAAACCGCAATTAGGTTTTTTGTCAAAATCGTGCACCCCTAGCCGGAATTATTTATAACAGGTAAAGTTAGTTCCTGCTTATTTATAGTAGACCATAATAGTTCTAGTAAACACTTTGTTTTTTAAATTTCTTTTTTTTTTTCAAGTTGATTACTCCAACAGCATTTTAAAAAAATTATTTATTTTGTTTATTATGCTAGAATTTCAGTCTAAGTGATTCAGGGTGATTGTAAGTTAATATAACTTATTGCCTTTTACTCTGAGTATGCCTGACCTTCAGTAGTTGTAGAGTAGTTTGAAACCTTGAGACTCTGCAAAATTGTTTTGAAGAATGTAAAAAAAAAAAGGTTAAGAAGTAGTTTCATAACAGATCGCTCAAGCTGGTCATCGTGGAAAAGCTTTTAATGAGAAGTATGAGGAGTTAAACAAGAGTTAAAAGTTTTAGCAGCAAAGAGATCAGAAAATAATAGACATTTTTGTTAATAAAAATGAATTATATGAATATACAATCAGAACAATCACATTTTAAAGATATCTTCTTCCGCTGTGTGTACATCCCATGTCAGAATCAAACAGTATATGTTTAGTGTTAAACATAATTATTCAAGTTTTACTTTGATGTAAACAAGCTTCCATGCCTGATGGCAAAAGCAAGCAACTCAATGCTAATATTAACATGGCAGGAACATCTTTGTAATTGTACAGCATATTAGACAGACATGCTTTTAAAACCCAAATTATTACTTTGGAATAAGAATTTTAATTCTGGTTATTTGTACAACAACAGCTTAGAGTTCTTTGCAGAAAAGATTTTTAATTTGTTTTTGACAATCAACTGTCTTAAATCTATAGTGTCAAGGACTTTGGCATCAGAAGCTGTGCTTCCTATCCATTAATTGTAAATGTTTCTTCTAAAAACTTTGGTTTACCAGTGGGGTTAAAGAACATATATAGTTTTTTAATCTTTTAAAATCCATGTATGATTTGCAAAGGTGGGTAGTAACTTGTTACATTTACTCATTTACATTTACTTTAATTTTATGAAAGAAATGTAGTTTTACTACATCTTACATTTACTCGAGTAATATTTTCATGAAGTATCACCACTCTTACTTAAGTAACATTTCTGGATACTCTACCCACTGTGAGTAACTAAACTGAATTAAGAACAAACATGATTTTGCAAAGAAAATACACCAGACACATTAACAATTTATTAAAGGGGACCGCCAGTTTCTACACAAGCTTTCTCTTTCCAGTGTAATTAGCTCTGTTGAGCTTGTTATTGCATTTTGAGGTCAAGTGAATCTATTGTAAACACCATAAATTGTCACTGGAAGATTTTTTTACTTTGCTCTAAGATTTATATACATTGAAACGAACTAACTTAAAAAAGTGTTTCTTCTCCTTAAAATTTGTTGTTTTGTAATTTAGTTATTTATTAGTTTATTTTTGTTTTTAAGATACTAGAATTTGCCTGTCTGATGACAGCATTTAAAAAATAAGTTACTCAGTACTTATATAGCCTTTTTTACTTTTACTTGAGTATTTTTTTTGTATGGATACTTTTTACATTTACTTGAGTAAAATATGTTAAAGGATTGCTAGTCTTATTTGAGCACAATGTTTGGGGACTCTGTACTGCTCCAATGAATTATTGTTTTGATTTTTATACTTACAGTAAAAAAAATATTCATATGTTTTTAGTTGTTTCTCCATATAATATAAAAATAAGAAAAAAGTAGTATTTTTTCATATAGGTTTGCACCGAATTATTCTACTAGATTTAGGCTTAAAGCAACCTTTTAATTTTACCAACATGTTTCTAATATTCTGGAGCATCCCTACAAGAGTCCCAACTTGATTCAGATGGGGAGCCAGTTAATTACCCTGTATATAACTTAACTTGAAAGCAGTACAGACTTAAAACATGGCCATAAAATGTTGCATATAAGTGAAAATGGTTGGTAAACCTATCTTGACGGTAGAGCTTGACCTAACACAAACTGGCATGATTAGAAAACAATGACATTTTTTCAGACACGGAGCTATTGAGGGTTTTGGTTTGATCAATATATAGCTTCCCAGAGCTGAAGTACTGAAGATGGGTTGTGTCCAGGTTAATGTTACCAAAACAGTATCATCTGAGTCCTATAAACTGCATCAATTAGAAAAATAAAGTATAACTCTGTCTTTCAGATCTTTTTCCATTTCAGAATTTTGTTGATTGTTAGGTTTAATGTAATAAATGATAGGTTTTATTTTGGATTTAATGCAAAGAAAAACTATAAGTCTTGAAAAAACTTTCATTAACTAACAGTTTTTATGAATAATACAATCCCCTCTAGCAAGGAACTTCATTAGGATTTGTAAGGAAGGTCAAAAATTCATCAGCTGCTCTGACTCAGAAAGAAAAAAATCCTCTGAAGTCAGCCTGGTTTATTCCAGAGGATCTATTTTTTTATTTTTGTTCTCATGAAAATAATGAAAAATCTTAACAAGTGTATGTTGAATAAAATAAAATAATGATACTTTGTATTTTGAATTAAAAAAAATACAAATTTTGCAAAAATGAATACACTCTGTGGGAAGCAAACTGAGTGCTCATTACACTTTATGATTGAGAAAGCCTCTTACTAATAGTTTACTCACCCAGACAACATGAACATGCAGAAATATTCCCAATTTTAAATAAATGTTAAATACATCCTAAGGCATACTTATTCAGCGTAACTAACCCTAAGCCTGGCACGTTAATTTCCTGAGACATTTATGCCAAGTGAAATGAATGTCTTACCTTTCCTACATAAAGTGGCTCTGTGCCCGTGTACTCCTCCACCACGAAAAACTGGTTCCACACCCATCCTCTCTTTACTCTTTCAAGCGACGAGGGTCCTTCTTGTTGTTTACTCCCTCCTGAGTTTGTGCCGCTAGTCCTTGAGGCCTCAGACCACTGAAAGCAACAGCAGCTCAAAAGACCCAGTGCTGCAAACAGTGTCCACGGTCCTGCAGTCCAAAGGGGAACCATGTTGTTGGGAAACAAAAGAAAAACGAAACTGGCCTGTGTCTACATGTAAAATAAAAATGTAGACACAAAAGATTTGTCACTTGTAGGTATGTACAAAAAACAAGTCCACCAGAGCAAACTCAAAGGGTCTCGGTGAAAGAACTTCAAAGTTAATCCATGGAATCACAAATCAATCGGAAGTTATCTGCTGAATACAGGGCAGGTCATGAAGGATATTGGGTTTGGACCACCTGGTGAGAGCATGTTTGTATCCTCACATGGCCAGTCAATTTGATTCTTCACAGTATGTGTTCCCCCTTTACTGCGAATCTTGTATTTGTTTAAAGTGAAATCTGTTGCAGTGAAACAAATGAATTGAGGAATAACTTTAAAAGATTTGAAGGCGAAATAAACAACACATTTGATCAGACTGGCTCACTGGTCAATAGCAAAGTTATAGGAGAAAAAGGTCGCCGGGGCATTGAAAAGTCTACTACTAAAGAATAACATTGATGCTTTCCATCCATTCTTCACTCTCCTCCCTCCAACAGCACTTGTAGCCATTTCACATCCAGTCGGCATGGAGAGGGGATTTGATTCCTCACTAGTAGTTGAAAGTCCTGGAAAACTTCCGCTATTAAATTTTTTCTGAAGAGGAAATATTTTTACAGTTCAGTCCATTGACTAGTTCTAATTGATTTAACTGGCAAAATCAGAAATCTTAAACGATGAAAAGGCCAGCTGATTTTACTGCTGGTGATTACATTTGATCTTGGAAGGCTTCGACCTTCAGGCCTTCCACTGGTTTGAAGAGCTCATCCTTTAAAGGTCCTGTACAATTATTTTGTCCATTATAATGGCTCTATCAGTAATCCAAAGGCAGGAAACGAATCTGTAACACAGAGGAGACAAGAACTGTCATCATACATTTAGTACAGCTTAGGCTGAATTGGGTTAATTGGGATAAATCAATACATTTTATAAATTTAAAGCAAACCTGTTCATCATTATGTCAAGATTCACTATTTATTTTCTTTACAGCATGCAAATATTGACATTCGTAGTATAGCAAGAACGAACAAATAAATCAGTCCTCCATCATAAAATGCCCACTGACACTTGGATATCACTGCCTCCTCTTCTATAGTCTACTTCTAGGTAAAAACTGCCTTTCACATCTTGCAAGTATGAAGTGTTCATCCAGTATCCTGACTGCTTACATACCGATCAATCCACCTATCCATTTTTATGCCACTTTAGGTATCAGGCCCATTTGCTTGAGGATGGGACGTAATCTCCAACAGTCAATGGAGCAGGAGGCAAGGTACACCTTTGATAGGTCATCAATCTACTATGGACACGCATACATATCCTTAAGAACAATTGCGAGTGGCCAATTTAGGTCAAATAATTTGTAAATCTTCAGGATCGTGTGAGTAACTCAAAGAACCCAACTGAAACTGGAGTACCCTGGAAAACCTGTTGCATGTGCAAGTAATAAACTCCACACAGAAAGACCTAGTCTGGACTTTTTAACCCTGCATCACAACTGTGCTTACCAGTCGGGATGTACAAGGATCTTGTGGATACTAGCGGCAAAACACAAAGACTCTGCACCCTATTCCACATTACTCCCAAATTCTGATGCTTTTTAGAACCATCCAGATTTTTTTATTCAGTTTTGACTATTTTGGAACCTTTTTTTTGTGGTAGTAAAGTATCTTACTGCTGTATCCGTACATGTTATTAAATAAAAATACAATCAAAAATTTATTTGAGAAAATTTTTTTTTTTCAAAAATTTCATTTAAATAACCAAATTCAAAAAGTAAAACTTGAACACACAGTCATATATTTCAAGAATTATTTCAATCATCTTTGATGGATATAGCTTGCATTCCATCTGAAGTGTAAGCTGTGCGTAACATCTGGAAAACATAATACACAGCTGATAACCGCCATTATAGTCAATAGGTTTGTTTCCATCGAGTGCGAAGCAGCACGAATCAGATGCGTCCCAGAAGCGTTGTGTGGTGGCCCTGTCCTAAATTTATGTGGCAAGTCCATTTTTTATGAAATACGCTTCTAGAATACATCAAGCTCAGCAGTTTAGATCAGGCCAGACAGGAAATCAGACATGAAAGCAGTGTAAAGCATCAAGCAGATGAAAAAACACATGCAGATTGCTTAGCTATGAAAAAAACAAAACAAAATGTGTGTGACATCAGGTTTGAAATCAGTCGGTATGTGGGTCTAATTTGTTGGTTTTTGTCATGGACAACAAGAAGTTAGTATTTGAAGTGGAGAATCACCTAATTTATATGATACCAGTGATCATTTTTAGAAGGACGACATACAAAGAAGAAGCCATAGACAGAAGTATCTGGAGTTTTTGGAGTTGATGGTGAGTATATGATACTTATTAACATAGAATATCATTTTTTTTCTGCATACTACCCATTCAGTTATCCAATTGCAATTCTCCTGGGATATTGTGATCTCCCGGGACCAGCTTTATGGAACGCATTGGCAGGCAATGAAATGCAGAAGAAACGCTTCCAGTAGGAAGGGACAGGTTGCTGAGCTTTTGAGGAAAATGCATCTATTACATTATGCGCTGTTTACGTGTCCGGTTGAAAGCATGGGTATGGCATACACCCAATGAAAACCCAATTTTCAGTTTCCCAGAAAATTATAGCACTACAAATATATATGTTTTAATTTATTTTTTGTTTTTGTTTTTTTAACAGAAATGTCAACCTACCAAAAGGTAAGTCCATGTACTATGCAGTACATGCACTCAATAGTTGATTGTGGCTCTTTTTGCATGATTTACTGCATCAATAGCCGTTTTCAGACAGAAGTTCTGGAATATTTGCAGACAATTCCCTCCAGTCTTTAACCAAAGTTGTGTTTTCGAATACACCACTTTTTTTCTGGAACATTGCTTTTCGGCTGCTTTCACACAGCAAGAAATGTACCAGAGGATCCTGAGGAATGTCTGGGGGGTGGTTGGGTGGGGTGGGGTTGTATGTGGATATGACATAAACTTAGTGCGACGGGTGTACATGCCATTTCCCCAAACAGAGGGATTATTGCAAAGATGGCAGACGAAACAGCAGATCTACTCACAGTGCTCGTCTTTGTGATGTGTGCAATTTTGCAAACATGGAAACGCTTAATAGACATCAATGAAGAAGCTGAAGAAGCCGTGTTCTTAAGCACTGCCGTTCACTTGACATTTATTCGTCATACATGTGTTAGCTAAGAGCGTTCCCTGCCCCCCTCCCCTTTTCCCCACCGCCCCACACCCGTCCAGCTTTTCCAGAACATTACCTGGTAATCTGAATGCAAACACCATACCGCGAAATGTCTGCTCTTGTTACTAGGTCTTCATCCGTTAAATTACCGGTAAAGGGTATCCGGACAAAGTCTGGAAGATTGCTTTGAGACTCAAAAGTGGGTCTAGTCTCTTTCATCTTCCACTTGGCAATGCCCTATTTGTCTTCTGTGGGGTTTAGATCAAGCACATTTGCTGATCAACGATGAACAGTAAACTCATAATCTAAAAACCAAGTATAGGTATTTTGGGCAATGTGAGCATGTGACAAGACTTACTAGAAAAGGCAATTAGTATCAACATAGACTTGTCAACTTGGATTTTGGATTCGGTTTTCTCTGCACTCTTCCTCCAAACTCTAGGAACTTGATTTCCTAATTAAATGTAAATTTTACGTTTTGATTGAAAAAAGGAGTTGGGATCATTAATCAGTTGTGTTTTTGTTTCTGCATGATCCAAGGTATAACACTTGTCACTGTCATTTTATTTGTTTCAACTGGCTTAACAAAATGAATTTGACAGTTATATATGATGTCCTGGATATGTCAAGGCACTGCCTATGGCTGCAATCCACACTTTAAAAATCTCCCCAGCAACACATGAATGGTATTGCTTCACAATACCTTCAAGGCTGAATTTATCCCCGTTGCTTGTGTAACTGTACCACACTTTTTCCATCCACTGAATCTTTATGTTTTGATAAAGCCCTCTGAACATCTGGCTTCCACTAGCAAATACAGTTCATTGTGTGTCCTGCCCTCCTTATGTGTATACTCAGTGACTGTCAGCTAGACCACTGTTAAGTATTCCCCATAATTTGTCGACCATAATATGACCATAGCATCACATTTCTATATTAAAATTCTGATAAACTGAGTTTTTGGTTTGTATTAGCTTCACGCTACAATCCAAATGAACAAAAAAAATTTTTACCATTTACCATATAGTTTTTCATTTGTATCAAATTCATAGAAAATCTAATTTCACTTTTTCAGTTGGCTTATGTAGATACATTAACTTTTGTATAATTTTCTAATTTATTGCAATGCACCTACATTTTGCTTCCTTTGAACTCTGACTTACTCTAATCAACACATAAAAAACCTTTCATTTAATTTGTCTGTTTTCCTCTTACTTGTATGTTCCCAAATCACTGAACCTAATGAATCCTGGTGAATTCAGGTTTTATTAGTGTGAACGGTTATATTTAGCAATAATTCTTAAATTAGGGGTTGAGCAGGAGAGGCCTGCTGGGAGAATAACAAAGAACACTGAGAGGTCATTTTTCATCACACACGGAAGCAAAAGTGTCTGTCTGCCTTTAATCTGACTGCAGCTTTGACCTCAGCCAGCTGATTAAATGGATGAGAGAACACTAATTGGATAAAAGTATTAATCAATTAATTCCCTTCATTGAGGCTACATCCCCCTAATACTTCAGATAAACACACAAGAGAACAAAGGGTGGCATATACTTTGTTGATGTTAAACATGCACAATATTAGGCAAAATTGAGAAGTTGACCCATTCCAGACCTGATACAAAAGATAGGTATCTAAAGGAGCGAAAGTAAAAATGAGAACAGACGAAAGCAAAAAATGAAAAGGGTTTTACAGGAAAAGAGAAAATGAAACAGATTGTTGTGTTGTGTGTAACTGTGATTAATGGTCTCTTTGAAAGGTTCAGAACAAAAGTCCAATGACAAAAAAGAGAAGAAACAATAACATTGAGTATGTCTATAGCCTCACAAACCAAAGAAAGGAAGATTGCAACACAAGCTGAAGAAAAGCTTCTCCGACCTGCAGGTGGTTTAACCTATTGTATTTCTGTAGGCACTTCTAATCTCACTCTCCCTCTGCCCTGCAAGTAAGCTTGGAGCCTCCGGAAATAATTCCTTCTCAGACTGTTGGTCAAGGCAATGTCCGTGGTATTGGAAACTAACTGCTCTAAGGCTGTCCAGTCTCCAGAGCAAACAATTCAAAAGAAACCTAAGCAGCTCAGATGTCTTAACTCTTCACTGCAGCACAGTTGTTACTCTCATAGTTGTGTAATGCTTGTATCCTACAGCAGTAGTTTAAATGATGCTGATAGAACTGTTGGCTCAGTAGGAATTTGGCAATAACCAAAAGTATTTGACAAAGGTTTTGCCACATATTGCAGGTAAAAGGTAAGTGGATTACAACTTACATTATAAGGGGACCATGCATAGTAGTCCATCTAATATTTATTAAGGTATGTTGATGAAATAAAACTAAAAAAGTTGCTTGACTGTTTGAATTTATTAGTCTTTCAGAAACACTTTCAAGAGGAATACATAATACATTATAAGCCCAGGACGTTTTCCCTAGAGGCCAACACATGTACCTTTTTTAAGAATTTAGTATTAAGGATTTTTAAGACTATAATTTAGAGATTAAGACAAAGTACAACAGGGTGGAAAGCTTCACCCTGTGGAGGATTTCCAGATAATATGATGCAGGACAACCGTAATCCTTAAGATTTTCTATCCTTTGCTTATACACTCATGATCTTTGGGGAAAGAAAGCTTCTAATGCAAGGTTTAAAAGGGAAATGTACATTGAATAGAAATTGATTTGAAAAGCTCCCACATTCTTTTTCAATATTTGACACATGCTTTTAATGTTCAATCTTATCCTAGGAGATAACTCACCTCACCTATTCAGAATATCCTAGCATGTAGGTGCATGTTGATCAGATTTTAGGGGTTTTTCTTTAGGTTATGTAAAAATATTTATAATAAAACTGCAAACTTGAAATAACAAATCATCTTTTGTTAACCTTGTCAGAACAGCTATTTGTGTAATTTTCAAAGAATGAGACCATAAAGGGACCTTGTCACCAACATGTATGACCTGCAAAAAGGTTGGGAAAATATTTACATTTATGATTGAATGACAGATGATGCCTGCGATGGACTGGCGACCTGTCCAGGAAGTACCCTGCCTCTTGCCCCGGGACTGCTGGAGATAGGCACCAGCCCACCCCCCCTGCAACCCTGCATAGGAATGACGGATACAGAAAATTGATGGATGACAGATGATGCTCACAGTCCTTAAAGGTCAAAAATGCCTGCTCTGACCCTGTACACTTAACTCCAGGGAAACAATATTGAAGTCAAGCACAATTCATTTTCACAAAACACACTGAATATAAATTTTTGTATTGAGGACTCATTAAAAAGGCAGATATGTATATCCACCAACAGGTGGAATTTGGCAGTTTTCAAAGTTATGCTTATCATCAAACATTCTTCTAATCTGAAGCTTTGCTTAAACAGTGGAGAGGGTGAATTGGAGTTTTTCTGACTTTGCTCTATGTTGCATTTTGAAAACATTTTACTTCCACCTATACATAATATCAGCAAATCCTTGAGGTCTTCTTGTAGGGACGATAAAATATTAGAATTCTCTATAGAGTTGAGCAAAGTTGTAACCTTTTGATGCTCAGCAACATTGACCATGATCGTAAAAAAAACATGTTCTCACATTTAGATGTTGCATGACTCACACTTGCTTTCAGCCAACATTGTGACTGTCTGCTGAACTGGGGACATTTGATCACAGGCCATATACCTGCTGTGTTGCCTGCAGCAAGAAATGTGAAAACTTCTCCACTAGTGACCTGCTCCTCCATCATTTCCCCATAAACAATGCATAGCTAACTAGGAGCATCTTGCCTTACCACTAACCCTGGGTTATAACATTTTGTGATACAGTCTGAATATACAGCCATAAAGGACAAACAAATAAAATACAAGTGCAGGTAGATCACATTATTTGATGAGTTGTTTAGGTTAATCATTTGGGTAACTATACAAAAAAGACATCAATTTGTACGAATCTGATCTATAGTAAACGTAAATGTGTGACAACTATTTAACTAGAACTGGTTTAACTTTCCTACTGCTGTTTATGGTAACACATGTAATCTATTGTAGTCTATTGAGGATCTTTAACACTTTTAATTTGCATGAAGTAATTTGCCTTATTCGGCAAAAGTTATTGATTGCAAAGTAAAATTTATTAGCATCTAAAAGCAAAATGTATACTCCTTTAAAATATATCTATTTAGTCATCCATAGAGATAAGCATCCACAGGTTTGCTTAAAGTACCTTGCAAAAGTGTCCATTCACTTTAAACTTCGAAAGATTTTGTCAAAAAGCCCAGAAAAGGCTTGACAATGGCATCAAAATGTACCTATCAGAAGCAAAACAATAACACCTAACATACTGCCAGAGCTACAATGGATTGATTGTAGGTCAAGGAATATTCATGTGTTACAACTGCCTAGTCAATGTTCACAGCCACTAACTAAGAATCTTAAGCCAGACACAAAAATGAAGTTGATCCTTACTATTTAGTTTAAATAAGATCCAAAAAGAATGGACAAAAATGCATCTCTCTTCATATTCACAATACTGATTTAGCGGAGTTGAATGAAAATTTCATACCATAACTATCAGCTTTTTATATGTAGAAAAAAAGAGAACATTTTGTGTCATTTTCCTTCCACTTCACAGATGTCACTATTTTGTGATTGTCCGTCACATAAAATTGTCAAACAAATACATTGAGGTTTTAAATTCAATAGCAAAAAACATGTAAACTGAGTAAACGAGTTAGATAGACACCAGGTTAATTAATCTGAGTTTATTTTGTTTTCACAAAAATTAAAGATGATATATTTATCTTACTCAGTCTGTCTCTTTCCTCTATCTCTTTCACGTCCCTCTCCGAGTCATTCTCCAGTCCAAGGCTATTGGCAAGCCCTGTGCAGCCATTCGTGACCTATTAGAGTGCTGGATGGATCCTAGAGCATGGCTGCAGCCTCTCATCAGTGGGTATGCCCTGAGCAAGCCCTTTGACAGCTGGCAGCGGACAGACGACAGCCAGGCAAGACTGATCACTGCAAACTGATAGGCATAGAGCCAATGACCAGGAGACAGCCCTCTCTGTTTCTGAAACACTCATAAATGTGCTCACACATATACACAGTCACAGATACGCAGACATGCTGTGTAATGTGTATGTACCTTGAAAATATTTTTCTTAAGGCAGAGAAATAGGTATTTGGACTTTTTATTGCATATGTTTTTTTCTGCCTTGGGGATAATAGAGTTTATCTTGGCCTTGAGAGAAATAGGACTTTGATTTTACACCTACCACAGGTTTGTGTCTTAAACAACAAACTAACAATTACAAAAATTAATAAATAGGTCATATTGCTAATGTCAAACTTTTAACATGCTGCAATGTATCTCCTTTTTTACACAAGGCACAACTATATGATATGGTAAATAATTAATGGAAATATGAAAAAAGGTAAAAGGTAACAACCAGGACCCAACAGGGTGAACACTGTTGTACTATGGCTCACAGCTGTTTTGTTGACAGCTGCTGCAAACATAAGTACAAGTAGGTCACCATAGTTTTTCTACAAAGGAACAATGGATGTAGAAACAGCTTCCAATTGAGAAATAATGAATAATGAATAACAGGAAACAAACTAAATATGGCAAGATTATACTAACTTAAATAACACAAAAACAAACAGTGTAGAAAACCAAAACACAAACACAAATAGATCATGACAAATCCAAGTTTTGCAGTTCTACCGGGGCTAGATGTATGGTTGATTCCCAGGGTTAATAGGACCTTTCATCTCTATAGTATATTGGTGATTTCTTCAGCTTTTATATTGTATACAGGGAGTATCAGTCTATACCACTCCCTGCTCTACTGTGTATGTCAGGTGCAGAAAGACACACAATCATGTCTTTTTGTGCTGTTGGTTGCACAAATCACTTTGATAAGAACACAACGTGCAAGTTCGATAGAATTCGATAGATTTCTTTGGTTGCAAGTGATCAGAAAAAGCACTTGGAATGAGCAGATGATAAAAAATCCAACATTCGGCAGCGATTGCTTCATATCAGGTAAGCCTTGGTCAGTTGGTCGCTCTACAGTTTTTTGTTGTCTGTCATTTTGACTGACAGGGTCAAAAAATCTGCTCATAATCTATTTTTACCCCTCAATCTTTAAAATGATCATAATTACATCCATCCATTATCTGCACCCGTCCATCCTATGCAGGGTTGTGGGGTGGGCTGGTGCCTATCTCCAGCAGTCACGGGGCGAGAGGCGGGGTACACCCTGGACAGGTCGCCAGTCCATCGCAAATCATAATTACATATTCATTAGTATTTAATTGTCATTCATTTTAATTAATATTAAATCCAAACAAACAGAACAGAGAATCCACATCATGTTGTCACACACTGAGAAGCTTAATAGGCTACATGTATTAACTGTGAACATTTCACCTGCTGTGGTCTGAACACTCGGCATGGAGCACTGAACTGCGCTCCCACTTTTAGAGACAGAGTTCATACTCTGTTGCCACATTTCTGTTGAATATTTCCCTAATTGAAGTGATGAGAATTCGACAAGACTCTCAATGGCAGTTTTTCTGATTCTTCAGCAGGAAGAAATCCCCACATATACTCCTTTTGCATCAGTGTTAAAGCTGCAGCGATCGATCACCACCGGTCTGTGTCCGGTGCAGTCACAGATGCGCTCTATGCCGTAACTCTTCAAAGTGCTGTTAGATCTTGGATAGCAAGATGCACTGGGTATGGTGTCCAGGTCTGAGATGATGCTCAGATGCTCTCGGGAGAATGTTTTGTGATTGGTTAGTTGAATGAACTGCATAAAGTTAAAAATGTCTTCAGAGGCCTTCAGGTTTTTCCTTCCCTATTAAAAAAAAAACAGTCAATGGAAAGTATTTGGTTAACACAATCCCTGGCCTTGGCTACTGTATGATTTAATTAAAATATACAGTACATGGGATTTAAACACAAGCAATGTTTAGGTGTTGCTGGTTAGATGTGAAAGCAGGAGGCTGCCAAAAGGCTGTGTGTAAGGAACGAGTGAACAGATTGTCAAAGGGGCCAACTGATCCAGAGCTTCACCTTTCCAAATGTATTTGCCAAAGTTATTAATATTGCACATAATATTAATTTTGCTAAATTACTTTTCCCCAAATGATAGTATATGTAACCAGTACATCAGTAATCAGTTTGTTCCATTCTTCTGTCCTTTAAATTGTTTAAAAATAACATAGGTATGTAGAAAACATTATTTGTATTTGTGAAATTATAAAATTAAATAAAATGGATTTACATTAAACATTTAAAGCTCCATTTGGCTTGATAAGACAACTATCCATTAACACTGCATTTTCAGTTACTTAAAAAAATCTACATATCCTAGGAAATATATAGTCTACATAGGCCAAAAAACAAATTGTTAATTCATAAAGAACTTTTAAAACCTGTATTTTCATGCAGCTGCTACAGTGGCTAACAGGAAAAAAAAAATGTGCTGAGTTGATTATGAACCAAGCTGACAAAACAACTAACTGAAATATTTGAGTTTGTCTCCAGCCAAAGTCTTCTTCTATTCTTTTTCACTCTGATAAGCTTGCTATCTTTGCTTTTCTGCTCTGCCATTAACCCTCTCTCCTCTTTGCCATGCCTTCTCTGACCAGATAGATAAAATGCAACTTCAGAGAGTTGTGTGAAGTGCATATATGAGCTCTTTACATCACTAAGCGAAAAACGATAGACTTATACTTTGCTTTAGTTTTTTTTATCAGTATATACATTTAAACCAAATGTGAAAAAATAATTATGAGTAGTCATTTCTTCTGTTTCTCAGAGACTTGTAACTACATTCGATCAAACCGGTTTCATTTTAGCAGTGCCAATTACTGCAAACAAAGACTTTTTGGCTATGGCAGAAGCTTGCAGAGCATGGAGCTAACAACTGCTCATCAGATCGCTAAAGGGACATTAAGGAAAGATCAAGAAGAGGGACAGAAATCTTTGTAACATTTTTTTTCTTCTTTTTCTAAACAAAAGACTCCCTGTGAATCTACCAAATTGTGGCCTCCCCGCACAAAGAACTGCAAGAATTACTTTTTGAACTGTGCTTTCAGACAAAAAAATAAAAAATTTCATGACAGTAAAAGCGGGCTTCTAAAAATGTTTAAGGCTTTAGAATGTCCGATTTTATAGTCATCTAAAACTGGCTGTTTTAAACAATCAGAATCACTTTGACGTTGTTAGCATTCAGGGTTGTGCAGAGACCTTTAAAGGGACAGGTGCTCAAAGTTAAAATGGGGCACAGAGAGCAAGATTTTAAAACCACTTACAACAACATAACTTATAGTTACCATCCGAACAACCACTATTCATTAAGAATCTAATAGGGACTCACAACACACTACATCAACATCAGACTGGGACCATGCAAAGCAAAAGCGGCCTATTTTTATCTAATGGGGTACAATGTTGCATCTGGGCTCTGTTGATCTGAAACTGTACATTGAAAATATCATAGTTATAAAGTACATTATGGAATGATTTATTTTGAAGCTGTCTCAGTAAATCAACCCTAATATCTGACTGGTTAATACAGTGACCGTATTTTGATATTCATAAAAGAGGACACTTGGTCCAATCCTTTAACACATCAATCCTATTCTGTTACTTTAAGAAGACTTTTGATTTTAACATATTTAATGTGTTCTTGCTCTATGTGGTTAAAAAGAAAAAAATAATAAACTTCAGGTCAGCTTTAACAAGTCAATTATTACAGAAATGAGTTTAAAATCTAAATTGAAAAAATGTATCTTCTGTATTAGAGAATTTACCTATAACGATAATAGCCCTATTTTTAAGAAGATTAACTTATAACAATAATAGCTAAATTTTAAGTCATACAGGACAAAAAATAACACAAAAATCTGAAATTATATTCTGAGAAAATAAATATTGTCTATTCAAAGTAATAGAAAATAAAAAAGCAGCATTCTCCCAAAGACACTTAAATGTTTATACTCCCGTCTATTTTTTATTTATTTTTTGCTGTCAATTTAATACAGAGCTCTAACTTTGCACAAGGTTTTCATAGTTATTGCATCAGTTTGACCAATGGGAGGTTCTCCACCTGTCATACACACAAACAAATCTGCCAGCTATGAGTACGGTGCTCTCCGCCACACATTAGTCGTGACCAGGATGGAATGAAGGAAATCTCCTTTGTGTTTCAAACTTAAAGCTACACTTGGGCTGATGTCTGGTAAACATAAGCTGCCCTGCGGTGTGCTGCACTAGTGGAGGATGTCCCGGACAAGACAGAAAAAGTCGACATGTCCGTAGAAAAGAAGATGTTGCTGCTAACATGACATACAACAATAAAGACGCTTCCTTCACAAGTAAAGTGCAAAATATTTGTTGTATTCTGTAAATTTTGTGCTGCTTGGCTGAAACACTAGCTGCAACCATGGTGTTTCCGCAGGTCAGTCCCCAAAAATTGTCTGTGCGGCAAGCCGGACTGTTATGTTTCTCATTGAATTATTATGAAAATAAATTTTTTTTGAACACTTTCGAAATCGCTATCGATTCTGCACGTTTCACATCATAATTAACTGATTTATGGTGAATGGGCACACCCCTAGAAAACACAACCAGTCTATCCTATGCAGTGCCATATTTGGACATATGCAAGTTTAATATTAATCTCAACAATACTACAATATTTAAAAAATATAGATTAAAGACCAAAACAATAAAGAAAATATTTTTTTTCTTTTGTCCATACATTTTAGAAAATGGCTAGAAAATTGCTTACTAGTGGAGGACATTTGAAACAACTTCCAAATGCCACATTCTGATTGTGCAAGCGATATTACTCTGAGAGCTCTCAGCAAGATACTAAAAGAAGTCTCAAAACAGTATAGGTTTGTTTGCTTACTACTATTGATATGACAGTGCATGCATTGTGGTATCATCAAGATATTGCACAACTTTAGCTTTCATAAGGCGTGCGCAAGGAAGAATCCTTTGCTTTCTATAAAGGAGATGAAAGCCAGGAAAGGGTTTGTCAAAAATCTCGTTAATTTAATTTAATTTATATATTAATTTACCATACCTATCTATTTATTTGTGCATTTTAACATGTTAGCCTGTTGTTTTACACGGATAATAAAAACATAGACACATTGTTCCAGTGTTTCCTCTATGGGAGCCCTCTGCCCCGGGAGCGGTGGTCAGCTGTAGCTGCCTGGGTGTTCTCCAGGTGGTGCTTGGGTGGAGGTCAGGATCCTGGCCTCCTCTCCTCTGGACGCCCTGGGTCGGTGCCTCGGCTGCTGCTGTTGACCCGCTGCTGCCGGGGCAGATGGCTCCCTGGATGTCATTTCCTTACCTAACCTGGCTCATCTGTACTCAGCCTAGTGTCCATCCTATTTTCTATTTTAATGTCCTTTTAATGTTGCTCTTTAATGTGTCCGCACATGTGGATAGGATTGGGGGGAGGGTAGTATAATTGTGTTCATGCCTAAATTTGTGGGGTGGGATTTTTATTCTGTAAAGAACTTTGAACTGCATTTTTTTTGTATGAAAAGGGCTTTATAAATAAAGTTTATTATTATTATTATTAAAAAGAAAAGAAAAAAATGTATTCTGGAATAATGTTATTTGGACTGATAAGTCTAAATTTAAATTGTCTGGTCAGTAGAACAAAGAACAGTCTGTCCCAGTGATCCATGTTTGTTTTCAAACCGATTGCAGCAGTTATACTGTACAAAGAAGAAATCCTCACAGCTGAAAGGGAGAATTAGGGTGAACTTTCCTTAGACTGATGTTAGAGACTAGCAGATGGCTACAAAAAGCATATCTCTAAAGTTATTTCAGCAAAATCGGGTAAGAGTAGCTATTAGGGAGCAAAATGTCCTAAATGTTTCCATTACAAGGTTTTGTTTATTTTGTTTAGTGAGAAATAAAAGAATAAAAATAACTTTCTTTTCCAGAGATAGATAAAAAGATTAGGCTTTGATATGTAAACATATCTTCTGGAAAAACAAAAAAATAAACATTTACTGGATTGTCTTAGTTTTTGTTGACATTTTTTTCAACATTAGCCTGGTTTGGATATATCAAGGCAAATATCTTAAGTTTTGTGAGACCTTAAATACTTCAGAATAACTTTGGTAAGCAAAATGCCAGCAAGGCCAAATGCTACATATGCACAGTGCCACCTTAAGTACATCCAGTTGATTTATGAATGTATTAAAGCTTGAACCTAACCTCCATCCATCCGTTATCTATACCTGTCCATCCTATGCAGGGTTCCGGGGGAGCTGGTTCATATCTCCAGCATTCATTGGGCTAAAGGCAGGGTACACCCTGGAAAGGTCACCAGTCCATCACAGGGCAACACAAAAACACATAGGACAAACAACCATGCACACACACACACACATACCTAAGGGCAATTAAGAGAGACCAATTAACCTAACACTCATGCTTTTGGACAATGGGAGGAAGCCAGAGTGCCCGGAGTAAACCCACACATGCACAGGGAGAACATACAAACTCCATGCAGAAAAACCCCAGGTTGGGATTCGAACTCAGAACCTTCTTGCTGCAAGGCAACAGCGCCACTGTGCAGCCCAAGCTTGAACCTCACATACTCAAATACACATACACGTAGTTATAAGTCCCCATAAAAAAAACGAAAACTCTCTTCCTTACTCATCTTGACCAATTTACTTTGCTAGTCTATCTTTACTTTATATTCAAAACATTTGTAGCTCTCTGCTTTTTTATATCAGCCATTATGCTTTTTTTCTATTCTGACAGCATTTTTTTTCTGCCTGGATTCATTATGTTAGCTATTTTCAACTATGTTTTATTACACTAAATAAAAAAAACTCAACATTCCTGTGGTAAGTTAGCCCACAGCTTTAGGTAATTTTCACAATTGTAGTCCAGTACACTTGGTTCAATTGGGGAACAAAATTGCAACATTAGGCGAGTAGCTTGCTAACCTTAGAAGGAACACAGCATTATGCAGTCAGTTCATAAACTCACATGCCAAGAATGAACGGGCTTATTCTGTTGAAAGACTGTGCACAACATCAACAAGAGTGGTACTCCATAGCCATATAAATAACTATCCGCAATGATGCAGAACACAGACTCATGTATGACATGATACAACACAGCTTATCTGTTCATGTTTCTCAGTTACAGTCAGACTCCAAACACAGCCATCTCTGTTCTTCTATTAATGGTAGCATACATATAAGGGAGTAATCCTGCTCTTCTCCCTGTACACCAACTGCTGCACCTCCAACCACCAGTCTGTCAAACTAATTAAGTTTGCAGATGACACCACCGTTATTGGACTAATCTCGGACGGGGATGAGTCTGCCTACAGAGCGGAGGCTGAACGTCTGGTGTCCTGGTGCAGCCGCAACAACCTGGTGCTGAACGCCCAGAAGACAGTGGAGATTAGTGTGGACTTTAGGAAGTTCACAGCCCCACTCCCCCCCCATCGTCCTGACTGACACCCCCATCACCACTGTGGACTCATTCCGCTTCCTGGGTACCACCATCACCCAGGACCTCAAGTGGGAGCCCACCATCACCTCCGTCATAAAGAAGGCCCAGCAGAGGATGCACTTCCTGAGGCAGCTGAAGAAATTCAACCTGCCAACAAGGATGATGATGCAGTTCTACACTGCAATCATTGAGTCCATCCTCACCTCCTCCATCACCGTGTGGTATGCTGGCGCCACCATCAAGGACAAACAGAGACTGCAGCGTGTTGTGCGCTCTGCTGGGAAGGTGATTGGCTGCAGACTCCCATCTCTACAGGAGCTGTACACCTCCAGGACACTTGGGCGTGCAGGTCGGATCACAGCCGACCCTTCTCACCCTGGACACAGACTGTTTGACCTGCTCCCCTCAGGCAGGAGGCTCCGGTCTATTCGGACCAGAACCTCTCGCCATAAGAACAGTTTCTTCCCTTCCGCTGTTGGACTCATGAACAATAAGCATAAGACTGTTCCCACCACCCGCTCAGTTACATGACCCATATTGTGTTTTTTTTGGCACCTGTCTGATTTGGACCAATCGTTACCTGCAATAAAACCCTTTCTGATTCTGATTCTGGTTCTATATTCTCACCTAAGCTAGTTTTGTGACTGCACAGTGTGCCAAGTGAGTGACTAAAGGGCGTCCAACTTCCCCTTTCTGAGTGATTATTGGATGACCAAACAACATCAGGATACCCATTTTTGATCTAAACGTTTATCAAATTTCATTCAAACTGAACAGTTTCTTCTGGATATCAAATTTTTTCAGTAATTATATTTTATTTTTAGTCCTTGTGTGCTCAGCTGTTATTTAGTTCTTTTTCTAGTTATTTATCTTTGTTCAACTTTCACACTATGCCTTCTTCTGTTTGTAGTCACATAGAAAACAGTTGTTTTTTACATATCATGGATGTATTGCTTGCATCTTTAGTTCATTACCATTGTATTTAAAGCACAGTCATTACTCTCAGCTTCACAACATGTGTTGCTTAAACTAGTATGCTCGGATTCAAGGAAATTTCTGTCCACCCCCGCAAGAGAATAAGTGACAGCCCTAGCTGAACCTCCCATTAGGGAACATTACAGCTTAGCTATCTAACATCTCTATTCTATTCAGTTCAGAAGCTATGGAGACAAATATAAAGAAAAGTTGCATAAATATAAAACAAATGATTACTATGTGAGAAGAGAAGTTTAGATCTGGCATCTAATAGCCTGAGGTTAACACATGGCTCCCCCTGAGCCCACTCATTCGCTGCAGTCTATCTGTGCCTCAGATTGATTTGTGCAATGTGTGATTTTGCATTTGCTTAAAATCGTCCTCTGTAGACATATACACGCACACATGCATTACCACAGACACTGTAACACACTTACACAGACTGTGAATAGCGAGCCATACATGACTCCTATCTTTCGTGCCAGAATCTGCCATCAGATGGATGAAAGCTGCCATCAAAGCCGGGCCCACAAGGAGTTCAGACAGTCTGCCTATTCATGTGAACCCAACACCACAGTCCAATCTCTTCAATCATGCTTATTAAATAGCCAATTTTGTCATTTCCTATCCCGATTTGTTAGTCACTTTGCTCATCACATCCGTGTCTTGTAACACTGAGGTGAAGAGAATAAAAAAATCTACAAGAGAAATCATGCCAGTTTGTATAAATTATTGGTGTTGCAGTGGCAAAGGTTTAATGGGTGGAGAAAAAAAAGTAGGTGAAAAAAAGGTACCTAAAAGAAAAAGACTTTTAGCTCAGAAACATAGTTGAGTTGCCATGAAAACAACTAGAAACAGCGTAAACACTCAGGGACAGAGAGACATGTAACTCAAGCAAACATTTAATAATAAAGAAATGAAAAAAAAAAAAAAATTGTACTGCACATCATCATTAGTATAATAATTATTGATGTTAGAAACTTTTAAGTTTTACAGTAATATACTGAATTTTATAAAGAGAACAGCCATTGTGAAAGCCTAAACTCATAATATTCAAATGGCACTCTCCCATTGCTTTAGAAAACAACCCAGCTGTCATGTTGTACTTGTCCAAACATTATTTCCTCTAGTCAAACCTCCACTGTTCAAACATCCAAGTCATTTACTTCATGTGAATTAATAAGTCCCTCTATAGTTTACCAAGGATTTGAACTACACTCCTCTCGCCTCCCAGACATTCCATACTCCATCAGCAGCATGCTACCTGGATTTTGGTCATGTTGAGGTCTCTCTCTCTCCCTCCTTCTCTCTTTTTTTCCCCATCTATTCACAACTGGACTCTTTATTTTGAATCTTAAACCATGTGTTGTATTGGCAAGAAAATGGTATGCAGCCAAGCGTGACTTAGGGAGAACAAAATCTGCATTGACACAAGGAACTGTCTGGAGAATGGATGCTGCTTTGAATTAGAGGGCTCTGTTTGCTTATGGTTTGTAATGAGAGGTGACGTATTGTCAGTAGCTTGGTAAAGCTTGTCTCCTAATTACACTAATTGCTGCTTTTCCACCCCCATCCCTTCCTTCATTTCTTTATTTTCTATTCTCCTTCTCTTCCTCCCTTGTCCCCCACCCTCCAAAACCAATACTGCTGTTAGTCTTCAAAACTGAAAAGCTTCCACCCACTTGCCAAGATGGGCCTGCACCGACTCTCTTTTTCAACCCATCTCTGTGTCCAATAATTTCCATAGATCTAATTTTCGGAATACTTGCCTTTCTTTGCTTTGTCTTGTGTGTGTGTGTATATATATATATATATATATATATATATATATATATATATATATATATATATATATATATATATATAATTTTTTTTACCTTCTCTCCTTGCTAACTTGTTTCTCAGTCCATATATGACACGATGTCCACTAGTACTGCAGAGACCCAAATGCCTGGGCTGCCAAGTGCACAATTACTAAATCGCTCATCTCACGGGTGGCTGACACTCAGAATCCCCGGCCTTTGGAGAGGGAGAAAGACCAGTGAGAGACGTAGCATATGAGAGAACCACATAAAACCAGGAATTGACTGGGATAAGAGCCTGAACTGGCTTGCTCCTCTGTGACTTCATGCGTGTTTTTTTTGTGTGTTTTTTACTTACACGCATGTGCATGACTATGTCAGTTGAAAACAGGTGACGGCCGAGGTAGCTGACAGCTGTCAGTGCTCATGGGCGCAGAATGGTGGAGGAGCACTGCTGTCTGTCAAAGCACTGATCTGCCTCTGCCCTTAGCTCCGGGCTGAATATGTGGGACCCTCTGAGGATAACAAGAGACCACTCGTGCCTTTCAGAGCTGCTTCCATCTAATGCTAATACAAAGCCAAGCAGGTCAGATGGACTGCTACAATACCAACTAGATTTGAGTCCCTTAGAACAAGTGTGACAGGGCTATTTGCAACCTTTTTTATGAAAGGATGCTGGAAGCATCATGCAGCAGCACTACATGCACTCAAAGGCTGGAGGCTAGAAGTAAGGTTGATGTAGATTACATTAATGATTAATTTATGCTTCCGAACAACAAATATTAATGAAAAAAAAACAAGACACCTAATTATACTATGCTCTGTATATGATGTTTTGACAAACAACTGCAGGCATTGTGTAAAAAGGAGAGAACATGCATACATTGGACTATCACAAATAAGTTTTTTTAGTTGTTGACTTTACGAGAGAAAGAAAAAAGGTTTCCGTTTCTACTTGGCATTTTACTAATGTTTGCTTTTATAAAAGGGAAACTATTTCTCTAGCATTATATCTTAATTCCTCTCCAGTTATATTTTGCTTATCTCTTATCTGTTTCATCTTCTATGTCTTTATATGTGTGTTTGTATTGTATCTACTTTGAACTTCACTTTGATCAGACCTCAGCAGCTTTGTTTACAATTATGTTACATGCAGCCTCTAATACTAAAGTGTATTCAGGAGAAAGGTAGACTAAAGTTAAAAGTATACTTCAGGCGCGCTAACATATTATTATGGTGTACATATCAAAATATCAATCCAAAAAGCTAAGATACTGCACAGCAGTAGGGTAATAACAAAATCAAGTAATCATACCCCTTGAATATGTGCACATTCTTTCATGTTAAAATCACAAACTTCAACGTGTTTTGTTATCTTAAATGATAGCTCCACCAACTGTAGCTCATACTCAGAGGAAAAGGGAAACAATACATGGTTCAAAAGTTTTACAACTAAAAATCTGAACATTAGGTTGTTTGTTAAAATAATTGGTTGCACAAATTTTAGTTAGGGGCAGGATATTTAAATGAGCTGAACATATATGCAAACTACAATTTCTGAGTTTTTTTTTTCTTTTATATTTAAATAGCACAAACCCTTTTCTTTTCACTTCAAATTCCATCAAAACACAATAAAGTTTGGGGTAGCAACAGGAAAAAAATACAAATACAAGTGAATACTTCCAAAGCACTGTGAAAAACATTGTAACATTCTATAATCAACACATTACTTCTGCATATGAAAGCTTCTCAATGAAATGCAAATCCAATCATTTGTATCACAAAAGATCACTGCACATTGTAGAAAAGAAAGTTAAAAGTAATTCTTAGTAGCTGTTTTTATGTGAAGAGCAAAGGAAATCCAGAGCTGAATACTTTTTCTGCATGGCAAACAGCAACATAGCCACAGTTTTCCTCTCAGCACGTTTCATTTTTGTGGGTGGAAAACTCTCACTGGGTGGCCATACATCCTGACGCTGTGTGCTGTTTGGTGCACTCAGCCATACAATTCCCATTAGGCCAGGCTTTGGTCAGAGGGGATCGAACCTGAATCTGTGTTTCTTCTTACCCTCCACAACTCTAATGGTCGAGTGGTTATATGTTTGTGTTTTTTAAGTTGTTGTGCAAGGAGTCCTTTGAATCAATCTCTTTCAAAACTCTAGAAGGTGCACACCAAAAGTCGAGAACAAACAAACATCCAAGGACAACTAGCAAACTATATTGATTAGCCCAGTTATTCTTTCTGCTGTTGTTAGTTAGGGTAACTTCTTTACATATAAAAACAAACAAAACTAATGTGTTACACAGTAAATGCCCTCAGAGTACTGCAAGTGTATGCAAGTTGATGCAAGATGACATCTTAGTTGCTGTGTTTGGAGGCACAATAGAATATGACATGCCGGCTTTCGCATTAAGGGAGATGAACATGTTATTTGCAGAAAGGTCAAGGCTCCAAGCCCGAGGACAGGTTATATAACTGCAGTAATTATTATGTAGCTGCTCAAGAATTAGAGTGAATTTTATGTCAAATGTCAACAGTCGGGACACAGGCTGTTTGAATCCTCATCAATTGGCTTTCAATGGTCAATGTTGACCTATGTTACAAGTAATTCCTTAAACTTTGTTACTTCCAGCTACACATTAGATCAGTTGTTAGCAGGAGGGTCTGAGTACAATCCGAGTTAGGCCCATTCCGTGTGGTATTTGTATGTTTTTGGATGCTTGTCGATGGTTTGGGTTCCCTCACCAGGCAATTAAAAAGTAACTGTTAGACTGCAATGGAACAGAGGGATAATATATAAACTTAACTATAGAGGTTTTCACAACTTTCTGGTGACTGACAATAAAGCAAATAAGCAAGCACGACATTCCTATTTTGGAGAACAATATCAGACAGTAAAAAAAAACAATCAAAGAACCTTGTTCACCATTTTCAAAAGTTTAACCAAACTAGTTTCTATAATTTCAACAAGCATTTTTACACATTTAAAATGTAAGGAATTCACAGGAAAAGTAGAAAAGATTATCGGATCTGATAGAAATAAGTACGTAGATTCTGTGAACATTAACATTTTACTGGATAGGGTTGAACAGTTGTGATCTCTAGGAATATCCTTAATTTGTTCAAAGCGTGTCTCAAAGACAGAAAATTGTTTAAAAACACTGGTAATGCTAAGTCCAAATGTTATGATTTACTCTAAGGAGTACCACAAGGCTTCATTTTAGTTACCACATTTCTTACTATTTGCATGCTTCCATTAAGTAGTGTCATCAGAAAGGTAATCACATTTTCATAGCAAGCCTGATGACACACAGCTATTGACTGCTGTAGTTATTCACTAGCAACTCCACAACCCTAGGATGACTGGAAAGGTTACTTGCATCATTCATCTAAATTATATACTGTATCTCTTAAGGTATATTATTCTTTATTATCAAGTACAGAAAATTTATTAAGTGTAAAAACAATACTTATAGAAAATTTGCAAAAGTACATTTTTAATTGATGGACCTACAAGCCATCCTTGGGCAGTGGGGTGTTCATTAAACCTGAATTAAGTTGGGTCCATGTTAAGGAGATGCAGCCTAGGCTATTTTAGAAAGCTGGAAGCAATGAATATAGAGTGTGCAGAAATCAGCAGACGGCAACTGATTTCACATAATAGCCACTTCACAGGACACACCTCCTCATCATCTCAGTGAGAGCATTTTCCAAAATCAATAGCTGGCTGAACATCCATTTCTTCAAAGTTACACACACAGACTGAAAGCCAGAGTGTTTCGATGTCTCTCTGCAGCATACATGGACACACACAGGCAAACCGATGCTAGAACCATTATCTGAGAAACCCAGCTTTTAGAGTGTCCTAGATGTTGTAATAGCTTTTCTGAAGTCCACTAGGTATTTTTGACTGCATGTTACCAGTTTGTAACTGCCCTCAAACGAAATATATCAGGACAAGCATTATGACACAGAGGTAGAGACTGAGACTCACTTGTTGTCCCAAAAGACAAAATGAGCAAAGGTTCTTGAACAAAATCATAGATCACAGCCAAAACTATACTCTTCTGGCAAATATCTTTACATTGCCTCCTTTTACTTCAGCAGAAAATGTCTTATAACTTACAAAAGTTGACAATTGATGGGGCTGAATCACAAATAAAACAAATTGCTTTAGCATCAGAGACAAGACAGTTTGCTCTCAATGCCCAGCAGCAAGAGACATAAGATGCCAGGGAGTGCTTTCTTAAAAAGTATTTTTCTGTTTAGGTTTAGAATGTTCAAATTGGAAACAACTTGTTACATGTTGCACGTGAATGTTATGCAGTGACAGTGACATTTGATTTAAATACTTAAAGGATAAAAATATATTTCTACCTTTTAATTGCCAATTGTTCATTTCTATAAATAGTTACAATCTAAATCATAAGACCTGCAGATGCTATTTCACACTGAAACAGATTTTCCAAATCTAGAGAGTTTGTATTAATTCTTTGTTTGTTTATCCTATTTATAATCTACAAAGTTATCCTGTTCAAAATGTATAGAGATACTGAAGAACAAGCAAAACCATGCTTTTTAAATGCCATTGTTTAGGTACATCTATACAAAGTCAAAATAACTCCCTCTCAGCAAACTCATTCTGTAAAATATATTTGGCATAGAATAATAGAAAATATTTCTATTTTCAATGTGCAAAGTAATGTACACATCCTCAAGGCTTGAATCATGCCCTGAAGGTGTTTGCACCAGACTGCGAGTTTTTGTTAAATCTTGTAACATCACCCTCTGCTAAGAATGCTTCAGCATCTGTGTAGAAATCAAACCATGAACGTAGCCTATAGTGGAAAGGAGTGATTTAAATACCCATCAGTTCAGATACTGATTATACAAAAGTTGTGCTGGGAGCACAAGTGGATGTTAGGTCTGTGCTGGTAAGAAATTCCACATCAGGTTTTTAAAAGTGTTGGAGAAAAAAAAGGTCAATCATAAATATTGCTGGGGACATGTCCCTCGCTTCCCTGACTAAAACACTGACTTGTTCAAACATTCAGCCACTTCCTCCAAAATTTGAAAAATGAAAGAGTCGACTTGTGTGTCTGTGTGTGCAGCTAGCATTATCATCCTGTCAGTCAGTATCTACAAATAAACTCAAAATGGTATATTGTCATCACTGACTCTATTCTGAATGAAGTTGGAAATGTGTTAGTTCACCAACTAATTCTTGAAGGAAAGCAATTTTTCATAACCTAGCAGGTAGGCAGTACTTAAAGTGTAACTGAACCCCATGAAAAATCATAACCCCGCCCCCAGATAACATTTGAAAAATTCTACAAAGTGGGCGATGCCAGGAGGCACAGAGGGGTATGGCCAAGTGTTGAGGGAAAGCGGAGGGGGGAACGTGGGAGTGTGTTCAGGAGGACAATGACAGCTAGCTTAATGTGACACTGAAACATGGACAGTGACCAAAGCGACGTTGGCAGTTTTGCAACTGATCGATCTGATCAACATTCATCTGTTTTGAACGTTAGCCTATGTTAGCATTGCCACTCAGAGACTGGACTCGTCCCGTCTCCCTCTGCCTCAGCAGCACCGAGCTCGGGCGGCGCTGGCTCGGTGCCCTGAACCAGGGGACCTCCTCCGTCGTCACCGGAGATAGAGGTGTAGAGGGAGGCTTTATGGAGCCCAGCAGCCGCAAGCCATATCAATTCGAACCGCTGGCTCGGGGCGCTGAGTCAGCGCTGCCCGAGGCTGGCCCTGCTGCTGAGGGAGAGAGAGACAGGATGGGTCCGGTCTCTGAGTGGTGATGCTAACATAGGCTAACGTTCAAAACAGTATGTTAGCTATGCTAACTTAGTGCTAATGTGATAATAATGGTAACCTAAAAAACGCAATCCAACTCCATACTTGCCACGGGGCGAGTGTGTCTGATAGTTTTATACCCAAACCCACGGGGCGTGTCTGTGAGACCATGGATGCTGTGACACAGTCAATGCCTGTGACGTAGAGATGTACCGCTCTCCACCAATCACAAAATTCAAATGCAGTAGCCACCGTTCAACCCTAAGAGGGCAGCACTAAGACGTTTTCAGACCAAAAAGTGTAAAATTAAACAAGTTCACACCAAAATGTAAAAAAATCCCCAGAAACTGAAAGACTGCATTGGTAAACACCCATTTATACAGTTTAGAAGCAAAAAAAAAGTTGTTTTGGGGTTTAGTTACTCTTCAACTCCATGAGAATGCCCAGGCAGGCCAGAGCCAGAAAGTTGGAATATCTGGTGAGCTGATTGGTTGACATGGATTCCCCAAGCATGACAAATCATGATTTAGGCCAGTGATAGAAACGCCCACCACATTACCATACACTTGAAGGGGGAAAAAAGTGTTCGGAAAAGTAAAAATATATGCATTAATAATAAATAAATTTGGGAATAAATAAATAAATGTGTAAATTAAAATAGAATTGGAAATAAATAAATGTGAAAATAATTTTATTTATTTCCACATGTATTATTTATATTTTAATTCAGCTGTATTTCCTGATTTATTTATTTACTTCCAATTTTATCTATCTATCTATCTATCTATCTATCTATCTATCTATCTATCTATCTATCTATCTACACACGTGCTCAAATTTGTTGGTACCCTTACAGCTCATTGAAATAATGCTGCATTACTCCTGAAAAGTGATGAAATTGAAAGCTATTTTATCATGTATACTTGCATGCTTTTGGTATGTCATAGAATAAAGCAAAGAAGCTATGAAAAGAGTTGAATTATTGCTTATTCTACAAAGATATTCTAAAATGGCCTGGACACATTTGTTGGTACCCCTTAGAAAAGATAATAAATAACTGGATCATAGTGATATTTCAAACTAAATAGTTACTTTAATTAGTATCACACATCTTTCCAATCTTGTAATCAGTCATTCAGCCTATTTAAATGGAGAAAAGTAGTCACTGTGCTGTTTGGTATCATTGTGTGCACCACACTGAACATGGACCAGAGAAAGCAAAGGAGAGAGTTGTCTGAGGAGATCAGAAAGAAAGTAATTGACAAGCATGGTAAAGGTAAAGGCTACAAGACCATCTCCAAGCAGCTTGATGTTCCTGTGACAACAGTTGCAAATATTATTAAGAAGTTTAAGGTCCATGGAACTGTAGCCAACCTCCATGGGCGCGGCCGTAAGAGGAAAATCGACCCCAGAATGAACAGAAGGATAGTGCGAATGGTAGAAAAAGAACCAAGGATAACTGCCAAAGAGATGCAAGCTGAACTCCAAGTTGAAGGTACGTCTGTTTCTGATCGCACAATCCGTCGCTGTTTAAGCGAAAGTGGGCTCCATGGAAGAAGACCCAGGAGGACTCCACTTTTGAAAGAAAAACATAAAAAAGCCAGACTGGAATTTGCTAAAATGCATATTGACAAGCCACAATCCTTCTGGGAGAATGTCCTTTGGTCAGATGAGTCAAAACTGGAGCTTTTTGGCAAGTCACATCAGCTCTATGTTCACAGACGAAAAAATGAAGCTTTCAAAGAAAAGAACACCATACCGACAGTGAAACATGGAGGAGGCTCGGTTATGATTTGGGGCTGCTTTGCTGCGCCTGGCACAGGGTGCCTTGAATCTGTGCAGGGCACAATGAAATCTCAAGACTATCAAGGCATTCTGGAGCGAAACGTACTGCCCAGTGTCAGAAAGCTCGGTCTCAGTCGCAGGTCATGGGTCCTCCAACAGGATAATGACCCAAAACACACAGCTAAAAGCACCCAAGACTGGATACGAACAAAACATTGGACTATTCTGAAATGGCCTTCTATGAGTCCTGATCTGAATCCTATCGAACATCTATGGAAAGAGCTGAAACCTGCGGTCTGGAGAAGGCCCCCATCAAACCTGAGACAGATGGAGCAGTTTGCTCAGGAAGAGTGGGCCAAACTGCCTGTTTACAAGTGCAGAAGTCTCATTCAGAGCTACAGAAAACGTTTGATTGCAGTGATTGCCTGTAAAGGTTGTGCAACAAAATATTAGGTTAGGGGTCCCATCATTTTTGTCCATGCCATTTTCATTTGTTTTCTTATTTACAATATCATGTTGAATGAAACATCAAAAGCAAAGTCTGATTTCTATGAAATATGTAATAAACAATGGTGGATGCCAATTACTTTTGTCAGTTTCAAATTATTTCAGAGAAAATTGTGTATTCTTCATTTTTTGTGGAGGGGTACCAACAAATTTGTGCACGTATCTATCTATCTATCTATCTATCTATCTATCTATCTATCTATCTATCTATCTATCTATCTATCTATCTATCTATCTATCTATCTAGGATCAGGCCACCATATACAGCAATCCCAATCCAGAAATTGTGTCAAAAGGGGTAAATAGTAAAGATTAAAAAGAAATCCCTGTCAGCTAAAAAACATTGTATGCAATCTTATGATTTTGTTAAATATTTTGATTTGGTTCAGTGCCTTTTTAATTATTTCAAAATAATTTTCCAAGAGAGACAACTTTGTTGATTTACTGAGATTTGTTGGTTTTCATCAAACATTTTCTAGCTGGTCTAGTAAGCTTAAGATAATAAGCGACAGACATAAAAAGACAGAGTAAAATCATTTGTTAAAGCCTGTCCTTATCATTGTACTAAAATGGAACCTATTAAATGTTACTTGTTGTTGGTATTTCATAAATCTACTTAGTCATCTTACAATTAATGGTAAAAAGATATGTCCTTTTGTTTAGAGTCAGTTAGTGATGATATTTGACTTATCCTAAAACACCAATTTTCACAAAGTAATTTCGCTGCTTGGGCCTATATTTTTCTCTGAAGACAACTGATTGGCATGCTCATTATACTATCCCTTTTGCAATATTGCCTAATCAATCTATTCATTGTGTTCTTCTGTTGGCAGAAAAGGCCAGCTTTTGCATGAAAATCGGCACAATGCAGCAGGATGCATTCTGAGGAGAGAAGAGCAGAGTGGATGAGTGTTAGGTTTCAATTTGCAGCTAAGTAAAGTAATCGCATTTGCTGGCGAATTGATCAATATTAATCAAGATGTTATCAAGAAGAGTTGCGTTCAACTTTCCTTCTTTGTCTAATTCAAACTGGCATTAAAGTACATGTCCCAAATGGTACTAATGGTAACAGAATAGACAATAGAGAAAAAAAACATGGTTGTTTAAAAAAGGGTAGGGAACAAATTTCTGAACATCAAAAGGCCTTTGTTTTCAGTCCTAAAGGGAGCACCATTAATACTGAATTACACAATCCAATAGGTGAAGTTGACTGGAAAAATGACAGCTGCTCACATAAGCTGCGATGTCCCAGACTCCACCTTTGAAGTCAGCTCACACATTCCCTGCTGAGGATGCCACACGACCATCAACACACTGTTGGGAGAGTGAGTTCCCAGCATTATGATCGCAATCATTTAGATAGCACTGAAGTTATTATTACCACCATAAAAAGAACAATGTCCATCAGAAGTAAATCAGAATCCCAGCATGAGACCAGAAGTGGTATAGAATGGGGACAACGGTGGGGTAAATTTAAACAGAATTAGCTCATTAGACTGTGATCATGAATGCAAATATTATTTGCCATACCATATAAATTAAAAAAGGAAAATTATAGATTGGTCTCAATTTTATTTTTTTACATATACATATATAAAATATAAATTAGTTTAGTCTAAGTCTAAAGTCTAAATAAACACATGCATAAAATAAAAATAGAAAAATATATTATGGGGTAGAATTATTCATTGCTTGAGAACAAAGGACCATTACTCTTCAAATTAATAGGAAATGTATCACTAATAAACATATCCATTCGAATTTGCATTATATGATCCCCAGAAATCAGCAAAAAATTATGGTAAAATTGGAATGAAAATGTTTGGATAATTAATGTGCACACTAAAGGTCAAATTTGACACTTGCTGAAGAATTAGTCATCCAAATAAAAGCCTCGTCAGAATGGGGATTACAATGCCAAATAATTCCCTGTTGATTGTATTAATCTGCTGAGAAATGGTTCATTGCTTTGATGAACCAACCGCTAACAAGATTGTTTATTCTCCACTATCCCACCCTGTTCTTATTGTTGTAAAAAACCCACTCTAAAAATAACAGGCCAATTTAAAAAAATAATCAATATATTATCTTAGGTGAAAATTGGCAACCTTTATAAAATACAGCAAACACATTGAGGAAACTACACAATCAACAGTGGAATAAGATTAATATTGATCACAATAAGTGAAAAGACATTAAAACGAGTTAAAAGGGTAAGCTAAATGAATGGTGAATCTACATTCATTTACAAAGATTTTGTGTTCTTTAAAGGAACAGGGGACAGGATTTGTGAATAAAATAAACATCCATGTCCAGTTTTTTAATGCTGTTGGGTGATGAAGCGTTATAAACCAAAAAGAATGAGCCCACCCACTTATAGCTCCATTTTTTTAAACTGGCTGTGTGCTGCAAAATGTGCTGCAGTTCGGGGCCCGAATTTCCCGCGCTGTCCTACCGGTGTGACGTCAATTGACACGGCTTGCGCGTTCTCGACAGCTTTAAAAGAAGAAGAAAAATGGTCGCAGACCTCCATTGATTTAATTTTGATAATGGATTCTTCTCTTCTGCAACTGGGAAACGACCAAGGACGACTCACAGCCCACTAAAAAGTGGCACTGAGAAAAAGAAGTATGTCACTGTGAAGAGGTATGTTTTTTTGTAAAGCGTTTGTGCGCGCTCCCGTGCTGCTGGCTGCAGTTACTTGCAGCGCCGGCCGCGTCGCTCGTGAGTTTCGTTTCTTCATTCTGCCCCCTGCTCCTTTAAGAGTACAGATTGTCAGAAGAGTTTGTGTTTACTATGTTTACTAAGATTTTATATCCTATTGAATATCTCAAGAACCCTCCGACAATGTATTACCAACCCCACTGCTCTGTGCTTGCTTTTATGTTTAAAGGTCCAGTGTGTAAAGTTTTCTGCCACTTTAGCGCCACGCAGTTCAGAGTAGGTACTGCAGGTACGGCAGTCCATGCGGATCAAAAAGACAATATGTCATCAATGACGTCCAGCTTTCAATGCAGTGATCAGGCCCGTTCATTTATTCGTATTCTTTTCTAAAATGTATCTAAATATTTGTTGAGTAATAAAAACAGTTTTTTTACTTTAGTTATGTTTCATAATTAACATAATTTCATATGATGTTAATTATGTTTGTCGTATTTCATGGCTAACAGCAATTAGCTAAGGTAACAAGCAAACTATATTGTTTTGTTTATTTTGTTTGATATATTTGAGGCTATGTATTTGATTATTTGCGATTCTGGATATATACAAGGTAGTGGAGTCTGTAGTGTTTTTTCCCCTCTGTAAATGGACGCAGATGTTATCTGATGATTCAGCATCAGTTGAGACAGGCAGATGACACAGACACAGCGAGGTAGAGCACAGACAGGCAGAGGTGTGTCACATGTAGTTGAAACAGGGCAAGCAATCCAAAAGGAAGGAGCAGAATTTCTTCAAAACAGCCAGGTTGCCATCCCCCACACAAGGCTTAGAGGGAGAAGGAGAACCACTACAACTTCTCGAAGATCTGTGTTTTCAAGAGAACATGCGAAACATTGAGCATTGTGTCTTGTATGTCCCTAAAAAGCTACCAGATTTCAAGATGGTGCATGACTATGGAGGGTCGACCACAGTTTATGTATATAAAAGTGTACATTTTCAGGTTAATAGGAATACTTAGAATAGACGGTGAGAAATATTAATTCAAAAGGACAAATTTGTGAACAGGATACACAGAATATGAAAGTAAACAATTAAAAATATTACACACTGTACCTTTAATTTACACTTATGCAAACCTTTGTTTTCAGAAAAATGGCTAATATTTTTGAAAAGGAAATCCACAAAAAAACAACATTAAGTTAAAATTTCTTTTTTTTTTTTTATGAAATTCAATTTGATTCCCTACATGTAGATGAAAGCAGAAAAAAAAATGCCAAAAGTTAAATAAGCCTCAGGGCCCAGTTGCCCTATTGCACTGCTTTCACTGTTTACAGTACACTTACTTTTATATGAGTTTATGTGTCTGAGGCATGAAATGAAGCTGTAGCTAATGGGCACCCAGCATTGTAAGGGAATAGTGTGAAAATGTAGTACCTGGGGCCAACTTAGTAATAACAAATTTCCAAACAGTTTTGCAAAACCTCCAGCAGCGTTACAGATAACAGTGAAATTCCCAATACCGTGTGAAGGCAATTGAGCACACCCCCAAGCATTCAGTGTAGGATTCTCTACATTATGTAGCCATAATAACCAAAGGTCTAAAAATAAGCCTTTTCTGGTGATTTTGAGGACATTGTTTGAAGTCAGTGATTCCAAAAGTACCATAAAAGACAGATTGTAGTTTGCAAATGCAGTCCCGGACAAAGACTATAATATTTGGAGACATGTCCTGTAGTCCAATGAAACTAACATCAAAATGTTCAGGCAAAACAATAATTGGAGATAATTTGGAGGACAAGCAGGTAAGTTTTCAAGCTTGATAAAACGATTCTTGGAAGTAGAGAAGAGGGAGTGTCATGTTGAGGTTTTTTTTTTTTTTTTTTTGCTGAATGTGGTAAACAAAATAGGCATCGTTGGGAAAGAACATTTTGTGGAAATGTTGAAGCAACATCTCAAGATATCAGCCAGGAAATAAATGCTTGGGCACAGGTTTGATGTTTTTTTTAAATGGCCATTTCTCCAAACAAGTTGAAAACTGGCTCAACAACAACACATGCATTATCTAGACCTAAAACAGGAAAAGTTTATTATGATTTAATGGCAGACAGGGCAGGAAAAAAAAAAGTTCCAACTGTTTCATCTGTTGTAGTTTCAAGTGTACATTACATTTTAAGCTGAAATACAATACAGGAAACAGAGAAAAGAGCAATGGGAAATGCAATGACGAAACAAAACTGAAAGCTAGACAAAGAACTCATGTTTACAAACACTTATTAGGAACACAGAGAAAAAGTATAGACTATGCCTCACTACCACATCAAGGAGAGGACAATTACAGAGTGCATCCGTGTCAGCTTTCAAACCCCACTTCCTTTCATTTTTCTTAATTACCAGGCAAATATTCTCTATTCCTCTGCTTCATTAGCTACTTTGTTGAGCGTTGAGTGATGTCAAAGAGATGATGGAGGGACAGAGCAGTGAAGCAAGAGAGGGGAATGATATCAGCAAGAGCTCTTGTCTTCTTTCTGAGATTACTGTCCCTAGAGAAGGCTTTCTAAATGCTGCCAGCCTCTATAACTCAACCAACAACAAAATGACTACAAATTATGGTTTTGATGGGTGACCCACTCCTGCTTGGCAAAGTTAAAGGAACACTAGGGCATTATGAATTTTACTGGGTTATCTCCCTTCACCAGGCGCCTCTTTCACTGTGGGATAAAAATGTCTTATATTGGGACTTATCCTTTGTTTTGGATGAGGAATAAAAACATCACAAACATAGCTAAATGCAAGACAAATGTATGGACAGCACAGCCAAAACACTCAGACCACAGAAAATGTTGATATTAAAAAAAACTTTGTCAGGTCTCATTAAGGCAAAAATAAAAGTCAATAATCAACTCATCAAAACAAATATGTTAAAGTGAAAATGGTTATTTTGTATTAATTAGCTGCTTCTCTAAAAATACTAGCAATTATCTGTAATGAAGATGCATTCTGAAAAAAAGTTACCATATTTAGATGTTCAACCAGCTGAGGCTGGAATCAGTTCACTTATGTCTGCCTCGTTGTCTCAAAGTCTTCTTTCTGTCTTTGAGACTTTCTTTGTATGCTTCTTTTTATTTTTCAACCACGTCTGTCTCTTTCTCTCTCCTCTCTCTGAACTGCGTTCCCAAACTGTGCAGCAAAATTGTTATTCCCAAGTCATTATCTTATTTGTGCGTCTCCACTCAGCTGTAAATCCTCTAGGTATTCCTCTCTATTCTCTATTAACTCTACTGCAGTCAGGCTTCGGCTGCCAATCACAAAACACTGCTGAGGGAGAAAAGAGGAGCCGACACAAGGACAAGGGCATAAAGATGCTGGAACACAGAAACCTAGGCAAATATACCAGAGAGAAAGTAAGACGGGGTGGATTAATTGCTGTAGTTATTAGAAAAACGAAATAAAATAAAGAGACACTGAAAAAAACTATGAAGGATGCAAAGATTAAAATGCTTTTAGGTCTAATAGAGGCTAAACCAGAGTCGAAATGGGGGTTGAAGGCTGGGTTTGCTTGCTTCTGGGGAAATTACTGGACAAGAAGATAATTTATTTTTTTCCCTTTTCTATATGTCTGTGGTAAAGATAAGCAAAGGGGTCTGAAAACACACAGAAGATGCTGCACTAATTGGAGCCAAAATAAACAGAGGCTTTGAGCAGAATAAAAACTTAAACATGAAAACCATTTGAAGAAAGGTTGTAAGTATAACAGAAGTTATGCAGGTGGATGTGAAAATGAACATTTACTCGCATGAGACAACACAGATCTGAAGCAGGATAGTATTAATGAAATGCTTACAGAATGATCTTAACCTCAGTAATGAAACCCCTGCTGAGAAAATCATATCATTTAGTTGCAAGTGTACACACAAAATCAAGATAACAGAGACTGGAGCTAAATCCCATAAAATGCATTAAATGAATGTGTTTCATCAGCTTGCCATCAAAGGATAATTTCAACTATTTAGCTAATATCGATAAGTAACCATTTCATTATTCAACTAACGTTTAATCCAAGACCACTATGTTTTTAAATCTACAGCAAACGCCTTCATAAAATATGAATTCTAAAAATAACATGATTGTCTCTAAACATGAATCATACTGGCTTAAAAAACGTACTCCATAGCAACCCTGTGGAAAAGAGAAGGGCTGTTCCGCAGAGTAAGAATACCTAAACTTTTTTTTGCCAGTCACTCTAAAAGCAATCCAACTTAAAGGCACTTATAATTAACTCCATAAACATCCATCTGTTCACACCAATGGCCTTAGTTAGTCAGTCATTTTTGTTGTTGTTATTTTACTTTTTTTGCCAACTTCTCTGGAGTTGTGCAAACACCTACAACCACGGAGCAACTAAGCACACCCACACTAAAAAATGCATATATTGCATAGGGATTTCACATGATAAACCAAAATGAAGTGGAAGAGTGAAGAAATAATGCATGCTCTGTCTTTGTGAGGCGCTTTGTTTTTTAACTCTAAAAAGTCCTATAAAAATCAAACTTACTAATACATACCTTTCTGTTTTTAAATCTAAAAAATTAGCATTTGTATTCAGACCACTTGAGTGAATACTTTGTAGAAGCACCTTTTAGTACAGTTACAGATGGAAGTCTCCTGAGATATACAGTATCTCTTTTGTTTGCAAGTTCTTCTTTGCAGACTATATAAATTTTTGTCAGAATGGGTGGGATGCATCTTAAGACATCAGTTTTCAAGGCTTGCCACAGGTTCTCAGTTGACTATGCATTTATCTAAATAATTCCAAACAAGAACTCTTGCCCCAGACTGTTTAAAGGTTTTGACAGCTGTCTTTTCAGGAATGCCCTGTATTTAGGTTTATCTAACTCTTTTCAACTTCTCTGTCAATATTAAAGAAAACACACCCACATCATGATGTTGTCAACATTATCTTTTACAATAGGAATGATGTCTTCAGAGTGATCTGTAGTGTTGTTTTCTTGCCACTGATAGCATCTGCAAGTAAGCCAAACATTACATTTTAGAGTTTTCTGACCAGAGCATCTTATTAATACCATCCATCCATCCATTATCTATACCCGTCCATCCTATACAGGGTTGCGGGGTGGCTGGTGCCTATATGCACCAGTCATGCGGCGAGAGCAGAGGTATGCCCTGGACAGGTCGCCAGTCCATCGCAGCTTATTAATACCTTTAAATTTATTATTATATTTGTTGTGTCCTCTATTTAGCTTGTGATGGGATTTTCTTATGGTGTTCTTGCAATAGTTTTTGGCAATGTTCCACAAAAGTGAATTTTTTGAAGCGCACAACTAATAGTTGTCATGTCTACAAATTTTCCCACCTGAACTGTAAATCTTTATAGCTCTTCCAGATTTATCATGGGCCTCTTGGCTGGTTTTTAAATTAATGTTCACCTTGCTCAGCTAGTGAGTTTAGGTGGAAAGTCCAGTCTTGGAAGATTTGCAGTCTTGATATACTCTTCCTGTTTTTGATCATATATTAAACAGTGATCTGTGAGGTTTTTAAAGCTTAAGATATTGTCTATCCCCTGCTTTAAACTTCTTAACATTATCCCAGAATTGTTGGCCGTGTTCCTTAGTCTTAATAAAGCTTTTACTTTACTAATGTTCTCTAAGAAACCTGTGAGGTGTAGGTGACTTCTGACAGCGATTGATGTGAACTATATATTATTTAGGTGTATGGGAGTAAAGGGAACTGAATAAAGACATTTGTACAAACATATTTCAAATATATATTATTTATCTTCCATTTCACAACTTAGACCAACAGAAAGCTGTGCAAACACATAAAATCAAAAAAAACAAAACAACAAAAAACATTTTTGTCCCAATATGAAAGAGCTATGAATGCTTTTGGAGGCCACTGTGTTTAATAGCATATTTCTGAAAGTCATATCAGCTGTAATTTGCTAAGTCAGAGAAGTGAACCAGCAACCTTTAGATCTCACAAAATCTCCCATGCCTCTGACCTATGGCAACATCCAACATGTTTGCTGTTAGTTTACTCATATTAAGATCTTACAGCAAATATCAAAACAGTAACAAGCTTTTTAAAAGACCAATTAAAAATTAGATTTATGTCATAAAACTATTTTAAAAAAATCAAGTAAGGCATTAAGTTGTTTCTATACTGAATAAGTTGAACCGGTTAAAAAAAAAGTCAAAAGGTATTTCGGAACTCTTGTAAGAGCCTAAGAAGTCAAAATGAGAGAATATCTGCCCTTATTGACAAAAGGATTAGCCTACTAAATATAATCAACAGATTGACGATATTAGGAGTTGAGGATTTTTTTTAAATAACCTGCACTGAAGCAGAACATTTTCTCTTCGAAAAATTGTCAGCTTTTCTCCTAAACACTCTCTCTTGGTGTGCTTTTTTACTACATTGAAGTATCCATAACAAGTGGCACTATGCACACTCCTTTGTATCATTTCTTTCCGTGGGTAATGGTTTCTAAAACGTAAATTAGCAATGCTGTTTGTACCAGTGTAATAGTATTTCAGGCTTTAGATTGCTGGAATTTATTTTATTTTGCAAGTGCGTATAAGTGTGAAAAATAAATTCTTGGAAAAACAATCTCAATACTTTGTGTGCATTCAAAGCTAAGATGGACGTAGGTTGTCTAATATCATATGTATTTGGATATGTATATTGCATATTCCTGCATACATTTCTCATTATCCTTAAAATTGAAGATAAAAAAGGAGGCTAAATTCATCCAGAGGGATCGTGGACATCAGAACCAAAAAAAGCAACACAAAGAAGTCTGCAAATTTACAAAGTAGATTTATTTTGTTAAATTTTTTATGCTTTTTATTGATGCAATTCTGGCCTAAAAACTCATGTGGCCATGAATGAATGACAACAGTTGAAACAAGGGGGTTTCATACTACACTAAAATCTTAAAAAAAGGGTGCCGATCTTAGAAAATTCAGAGAGCTGGATATTGAAGATAGTATTTTGACTTAAAGAAAACTCTAATCCAGTAACATTGCTTCAATGAGAAAAAATACAGAAACTTTCAGAATTTAGCTCCAAAAGAAATCAGGAAGCACTAAACTAGCCTTTGCCTTTTTATACACAATTTTAAAAAGCAGCAACAGTGATGTTGGAAGAATGCTATTACAAAAATACTGAGCACATGAGTCTAGTCAGAAATCATCATATTTTAAATAGCAAAATAATTGGACAACCTGCCGTACATTATCAGCAATCCAACTTTTTTTTTTCTCGATGTTCAATTTATTTTTTATAGCTCTTTGTGATGAATGAATGTAATGGAAAAAGACTAATCACTGATTTTCAATCACACCTGGAATTTTATTTGATCAATGCCCTTTGTTTAATTTACTGATATGGAGAACTGACAGATGTGCTCTGAGACTTTTTAACTATGGCACAGTTAAAGGGTCAATATTAAGAGACCTAAAAGAATAAACTGGCTTTACTCTTGCCAGTCATAATAATAACATATATTAAGATTGGGAATCTTGATTTAATTGTGATTTTGAAGGCTTAGGTGCGATTATAAATCGATTGATAACATTACACTGATCCTTCTAAGAATTATACACCATAGTTGTAAGATTATATATATATATGTCCATCTAACAGGTTCTGGGTCGGCTGCTGGGTTTCTGACTACCCTACAAACAAAAGTTAATTTCAGTCATTTACATCTGGTATTTTTCTCTTTCGGTCATGATTCGTATCTTGTGAATCTAAGTAATAGAACTTTGGTGAACCAATAAACCCAGAGCTTTGCTTTTTGGCTGCTTATTTCCACAAGAGTACAGAAGTGCTTTTAATATTGCAAACAAGGTCCATCCAGATGAATCCATCTTCCACTGAATACATGAACTCCTCTGCATGATGCAGAGACTAAACCCTGACCCAAAGCGAGCAGCCCAGTCCACCTCTTTCTGGCAGAGCACCAAGGCTTCAGACTCTGAGGAGTGGATTCTGAAGGTAGTGGCCAGATGACAGTAACATAACACATTATCTGTGAAATGCAAAATTAAGAACAGGATGTTCTCAAACCAGATATCTTCCTGTCCACAACTATGCCTTAAGATTCCATCCATGAACAACTGGACTGATGACAAGTGTGAGAATTGTTTAATCTATACTTTCAACAAGGTCAGATTTATGCTGCAAAAGCCTAAAAGTTTTTGCTTTAGGGATACAAGGCACAGATAGTCTTTAAAAGCAATCCAAGTACCCCATACTTCTCCTGCACTTCCCACAAAATACCTCATGAGACTTGATCAGGTTCCACCAGATCCAAAATAACACTTACAGACAGATCAAACAAAATGTCATATATGTTTTTTAAAAGTAGCAAATATGACCTAGTTAGCTGCAATAAAATGCTATCTCCCAGATAAAGTTGACCACAGAGCTTTTGTACACCATCTGACTCCTTACACTTGCTATGTCTACCTTAGAATTTGTGTGTGTTTTGCTAGCTATTTAAACACAGAAAAATTACTTTTACTTTCGTAACACACATTCGCACATGGTGTCACATATTTTGTCTCCTGCTGTCTGACGTGACACTGTAAGCGGAGTCTGTACTGCTCTCACAGAGTGAGGAGGTGGTACTTGTTTGTTCTCTTTGTCTATCCCAGATTGGTAAACACAATGTGTGTCTGTGCTATGCATGAGAATCATCCGGAGAGCCTGCTCAGCCCTGTCTGCTTGGATTATTCCTTAACAGGTCAAGGTCACTAACATTACAACAATGTCAGGCGGGTAATAAGCATGTCTGAAGATTTTGAAAGCTCTAATTTAATTCCTAAAGTGTAATATGAAGCGGCTGAGAGACGGAGTGCAGTTGGGGAATGGAACGAGGCTGAGAAAATGGGTGAGACGCAAGGAGGGATAGAGTTAGACAAGTGGTGAAGCAACTCAGCAGCTAAAGTGACACTATTCTGCCACAGGACCTGATCACTGCACTGCTAATAGTTTTCCTATGTAACCTTTCCAGCACATCTGAATGTGGCAATCAACTTTATTAGAGAATTAACTAAAGCATTAGACTAGAGAACACAAGCAATCAGTGTACTCTGAGTACTCTGGAAATTGAAAACCTTTTGTCAAGTTTCTAAGAATTTTGTTTTCTTTTTTCCATTGGTAGATACTGTGAACAGATAACAGTGCAGATAAATGAAGGTTGGCTGGTCTTGACCCAAATAAATATTGCTAAACCCCCATTTGTTTACACTACATCCCTATTAAACTACAATAAAATGTTGAAAAGCCTACAAAGTTGTATTTTTTGTAATTAGTGATAACATCATCTTGTCTGTATTTCTAAATCCTGTTAGATTTAGCTCAGTACTAATATGTTCATATAGCCTGCATTTTTTAAGTTTAAAAATACGTTTTTTCTTATATTGAAAGTTAATTTTATCTCCCGTTTCATTTTGTAGTTCTTTCATTGTGGATTTCACTTAGGTTTGCTGAATCTAAGTCACAACATTTTCTATTACAGATGCAGCAGCCTTTCCACTCTTTACTGTCATTGTTTAACTCACAACACCTTGTCATTTTTGTTCTTGCCTTGATAAAAAAGTGTCTTCTCAATGTTAAATTACAATCTGCAGTCTTGAGAATAATAGACAAGCTAATCAACTCAAATTAGCCATCTTAATTTGAAGACAGGCCTTGAAAGTGTTCAGTTGTTGAGCGTACATCTCGACTTTCCTATCCAAGGTTGAGAGTGCTTGGCTGTTTTTGAAAACACAACACACCTGACAGAATCCCCATGTTGCACCATTTAATAGAACATGTAATTAATTTGATCAATTATTGTTGATTATAAGGAAAGCTATTGTTGATTATATGGGATGATAATTAATGCCCAGCTAATGTTTCTAGTAGTTGTCCTCATTTGTAGCTTGAAGGTTGGATTTCCACACATGGTCAGGTAATTTATTTTCTGAATGGCATACTGTAACAGTCTGGGTATAAGGAATAAATTTAAGAACATAATTTATACATAAGTACATCAGTTTTATTTCCTGAATAAACTTAATTTTCAAACATTCCAAACAGACAAAAATGATTGATAGGAAAACCAACTGCCGAGACAAACAAGCTGAAAAATCCTTTCTGCCACTGTCAAACAGTTCTTTCTGCTCTGCACTCTTGTTTGGTGTCGCTTGTTGGATTGAATAATTGATGTTTGAAGACATAAGCTATATTGTCAACTTAAAAATTGATGCATTAAGCAAACAGGGGCTTCAGTAGTGTATGGGAAAACCATACACAAACAATATACAGTAACCTGGCACCCTCCGCTCATACTGGTCATTAGCTTGATAACACATTGGTGCATGGATGGCATACCATTTTTCAACCACCATTTGTTTGCAAGCCAGTGTGGTTGTGTTGGACATTCTTGCACAAACAAAGCCCAAGGTGATCCCAAAAGACTGCAGGCGGGCAATTCCTCTCCACTTTCAAATTCTGGAGGTGGTTAATAATAAACTCTGCTCTGTAGGGGCGAGCGTGGTCATCTTGGAGGATAGAGTTCAGAAATGGAATTGCCACTGGTTAAAAAATTTCATTTTGAGCTCTCTCTGCTTTGAGATTGCTTTCAATTATGAAAAGCATTGTGTTTTTTATTGAAAGATATGTCATCCCACATCATCACACTGTCTCCACCAAAAGATTAGGATTGGAGAAGAGGATTTGGAAAGTTTCTCGTGGGCACAACCTACATATTCAACTCTGCTGCTCAACCTATGAATGCAGTTTCATAACAAATTTGACAGTATTTAAAAGTAAACAAAAATGCTTCCAAACAGTATAAGAGTTCCATCCAAAAAGCATTATTGCAACAAAGAAAAAAATAAATCTAAAAAAGTAAAATACCATACCATTTTATTTATATAGCACTTTCACTACAGCCCCTAGCTGAACAAAGTGGTGCACAGTGACAACCATATCAGAGAATGAATAAAATGTAAATAAGCAAAGTCAAGCTAAAATGGAACATTAGAATAAAATCAAAATCAACACAACACCATACAAACATAAAAAAACATGGACAGAAAAGATATAAAGACATGTTAACAAGATCATACAAGGTAACAAATGTCACTAATCAAAAGTGCTAAAATAGTAACATTAAAATGATCATACTGTTTCTGATTACTACTTTGTAGCCTTTGGACACAAAAGGTACACATATCTGACATATATCTAGCTTTTGTCAATTTTTAAAGTCATCTGATTTATATACACACACACACACACACACATATATACACATTTATATCTATCTATCTATCTATATATATATATATATAGCTAGTTAAGAAGACAAAGCAGAAAAGCAGGATAAAAAGGATATAAGCAAACCATCAATAGATCTACACCCGTAATGATGTGTCTAACAACAGTATGAACTGCTCCCGCAGGGGGCCAGCTGGTCGTTTCATTTTAGGGCCACACGTGCACTGCAGTAGCAAGCATTTATCACATAGCAATGGGATGTTATGGACTCTGGGAGAAAAGAGCAATGTGAATTACACACACAGACAGAAACATGCACACACACACACAAAGGTTTACACTAGGACACACTTGCTACAAAAGCTGATGCATGAAAAACAAACCCGCACATACACTTTAAGGCCTCAAACTAATGCCTGTGTACTTTATTCTTTTTGTTGTTCACATACAGACTCCAACCTAAGGGCCAGAGGGAGTTTAAGGAAAAAACAATAGTCACAGCTGCTAGCCATATAATGATAACCTGCTGCCTTAATAGCCCTCCAACTAACAGTAGGGTGCTGGGGCTTTTCACCAAAACAAAAGCAGATGCATTTCTTTAGCTTCTGTCACTTCGTAAACATTTGGACTGTTTGAATTAATAAAACCATGAAATGTTGTAGAGGCTTAAAGATAGATTTATCTTTTCATATGCTAAATTGGTTATTTGATACCCCATACCTAACAAATTGCTTTGCATTTCATCACATAGGATCTGCCTTTTTTTCCCCAAACATTCCATAATTAGCCCAGGGAACCTAAATAAAGTTTTAAACTGAAAGGGCTTAGGGTTCTCTAACAAGTTAGATTTGGATTATTAACTAGGTAATGCACAAATATTCTGGATGCAGAACAAAAGTACTCACTGGAGAATAGCCAATGTTTCATAGTAATGTCTGAGATTGTGTCAGGGGACATTATGTTGAAGATAACGAGTATAATATTCAAATTAAACTAAACTAATTAAAGTATTATCAAGTTTTAGACCGATTATTTTATTTTGATTGAGATCCTGGAAAAAAAACTTGCCTATTGCCAATTATAATATTTTTTTCTTTTTCTATACCTAAATGTTTGAAAATATTAAAATATTTACATACCCTTTCTTGAAAAGCATTAGAGCAATGCTTTATTAACACCTTCTACCATTATTGTATTTTCCATGTGTAGAAAATTATGCCATTTTGAAAGAAGTTTTACCAGCATCCTATGATGCATTAGGCATTGGGTAATGCATTGGCTTTGCACGTTCTTCTTACAACACATAACAGGCATTGTACAAGCCTCTTCATGGGCATGGTAATTACTGCCAGCTCAAAGACTTGAAGACACCTGCCATGATTCTTTGGGAGGGGTAGAGATAAAATAAGCCTCCTTTAATGAGAATCTAATTTGTGCTGAGCTTAAACACTCATGCTTAAACAACACAATTTATCCGCTGTAGGGATTAGACCATGTAGCCATCGAGTTAAATTCCACCTTTCATGTATATCAAATTCTGTCCTGAGCAGCTGAAGTCATAATGTTATGTGCTTATGGTGAGTCACACTCCAACTAATCAGATGCATACATTGTCTTATAGCTAACAAATAGGACTTTAAGGACCCAAAAAATACACTAAAAGCTTCCAGGCTGGGTTAAACAAGAGGTCAATCATTTCTTCCATTTATGTTTTTTAAGTCTCCTGGGGAGTGCCCTTGGTTCTGATAAGCAGACAGTATCATGCATTTTATACCAGATACCAGACAT
>OY747708.1:37485000-37517500 GCA_963556495.2 Valencia hispanica | reverse complement strand
AGACAAGACCATATTTACACATTAAAATATCGGCATACTTTAAAAGGAGGCACATAATATATTACCTGATCTAAACTGAGAAAAAGGCAGTTAGAAGACTATAAGAGAGTCTACAAACCTGGAGCTCATGCATTTTGGCTTAATATTAATATTTTAATTTTAAGTAGTTAATCCGGATCTTGATTTATCATGCCTCAGAGATTTTCAAGTCTGAAGCTAACTGTTCCTAAAGATTAAGTCAGCATATTTACTTATTGTTAAACAATTGTAATACAAATAGAAATAAATTACAGATACTGTAACGTATTTAGCTAGATAGTTTGACACAAAAAACACTGCAACTACAATACAACTACAGTATCTCAGATGTATTTACTGATGCATTATAAATGAAACTACAGTTGGTGCTGCAGTTGGACTAAATAAATCTGTAGCAGAGAGAAATAAAAAAGGGACATCAAATTATCCTCCTTAGCCAGACAGTAAGTCTACATCTGTCTGTCATGTGGCCTGGGAACTATACCAGGTCAGTATAAGTGTAACAAGTTCTAGTGATCAAAGCTTGCGTGTGTATGAAGTACCAACCTCTCAGTGTGCACAGTAAGTCTGGTTTTGATCAGTGCTGAAGGATTTAAAGCAAGTAATACCTCATCCTGGCTTGGTACCAGTGACATACTTTTTACCCAGTTCCAACTCTTTGAACTGTCATTTCTCTCTGGGGTGAAGGAAAAGCACAAAAATCTATTTTTGAAAAACTTTTTTGTATCCCTTGGTTTATAGTTTTGAGGTCTAATTTTTTTTAACTTTTTTTTTTAATCTGTGACAGAACATTGTGTAAGCACATGATTCTGATCCTGTAAAAAAAATATCAGAAAAATGATTTGATGCAAGAGTAGCAAAAGATAACTGATTGTAATCTTTGAGATCAGAAATAATTTTGTTCTGTCCAAAAACCAGAAGCAATAACTGGGTACTTTAACCTGTTAGCACAGAAATAGTTTGAAAAACATATGGAGACACTATTTCTAAGGCAAGATTTAGCATCATTTAACAAGACATTTTAATGATTTATGTCACTGACTTAATTTCAGTAATTTGCTTGCTACTGTTTGTTTCAAGATTTATTTATCGTATTACAAATAAAATACAGCATTCCCTTCCAATGTCTTTTTTATTATTTTTAAGATGAACAATACCATCCAAGACCTAAACTGGAATATACATCCTTGAGAACATTTTCCTTTCTGTGTGCATACCTGTGGGTGTGTGTGTATGTGTGTAAAATCTAAGTAATTACAATAGAAAAAAAATACTTGCCACTACACGATAAAAAATGAAAAAAACATACATATACACACACACACATATACACATATATATATATATATATACACACATATATACACATATACATACATATATATATATATACATACATATATATATATATATATATATATACATATATATATATATATATATATATATATATACATATATATACATATATATATATATACATATATACATATATATATACATACATATATATATATATACATACATATATATATATATACATACATATATATATATATACATACATATATATATATACATACATATATATATATATATATACATACATATATATATATATATACATACATATATATATATATATATACATACATATATATATATATATATACATACATATATATATATATACATACATATATATATATATACATACATATATATATACATACATATATATATACATACATACATATATATATATATATATACACATACATATATATATACACATACATATATATATACACATACATATATATATACACATACATATATATATATACATACATATATATATATATATATATATAAATAATCAGTTATTTGATATGCTTAACTCTGATGTTATCAAAAAGATTTGATTCAGAAATATTAAAAAATATGTTACATTTTTATTACAAGAAACTCACCTTGTGCAAAAAATAATTTAAAAAAAAGCTACTTTCAAAACAATGTTATCCATTATTGACTTAGTCAAAGTTGTAATACCTTTATGCTAAATATTCTACTTTGCATCTTATGTTTGAGAAATATTGCATATTATCTGCTTTTCCTTAAAGTGAAACAAAATGTTGAAATGTAACATTTTCATCACACTTTTTATGAAAGCCACCATTTTGGGCCAAAAGGTAAAACAAGTCACTAAATTTTAAAGATGTCTAAAAAGTTTATCCTTGTATTTCTTAGGAGCACCACTGATCTAACTTCTGAAGAAAAGTATGGTGAGTTTGCTATCTGAGTGAATACAGGAGTTTCCAGATATACTCCATCTTGGACTTTGGGTGCCACTAATGTAACTATTATTATAAATATTGTAACAAAAGTGTAAATATAATTGTATCACAGCTGCTAAGAATTATTTAGTTACACTTGAGTGACAGCAGTATTTTTTATAATGCACCATATTTTGCTATGCAGTTTGTTTCTCTATTTCTTTTATGCATCTTCTGTACTGGGAACTACACATTTTATATTAAGTATTTTCATTCACTGTGTTGTACTTGGTTTTTAATTGTTAGTTACAAACTCAACAGCAAGCATTCATTGTATTTTTTTCTGCTATTTGTTCTCATGGAATTCTCCACAAGGCTGAGACTTGGACAGGTCATTTGGATTCATTTGGATTCTTCTAGACACACACACAAACCCACAAACACGCATACGCCCATACAAGCAGCTGGAAAATATTACCACTTCCCCCACTGGATCTATCAGATTATACCATGCAGTGACATTCAATTACATATGAGAGCAGATGGTGTAAACAAAATCAAACATGCATAATCTTGAGATTGGATCCTTCAGTTAGATATTAACTCTGATAGTCAAAGGCCTGACACAGGACTAGACATATTAAGAGGAGTCTGTGGGGCCAGTGAGCTTACTGACTCAGGGTTTTTCAAAAGTGGGGTAATCCAGAGGAATGGAGGCATGTATGACAAGCAAAATTACACATACTGTAGATTCTGAAATCTCTCCCACCCACGCACGCACACAAAACAACAACACACATACAGAACCTTTAGCCTGTGTGCCTCACATACTCAAAATACTTGCTTATTTTATCATGGCAATTAAGAACTTATTACTCCGGATGGAATGCTCTCATAAAAATAAGTTGTGCTTGCGATGAAAATATTTCTAAATTTGATTCAATAATTAAAAGACGTTTTCGGCTTGCCCACAATGCAAAACTCAATCACATTTTATTTATATAGCAGTTTGCATACAAACATTAAAACTCAAAGTGCTTTACAGATTAAAAATGACCCCACATAAACCACATTCCCATCCCTCCCCCAGAGTTTTAAAAGCATGATCACAATTATACCCCCTTCCCCCAAGCCAACCCTCATGCGCACACACACACTCAAGAGCAACATTAAAAAGGACATTGGGCTCAGTACAGATGAGCCAGGTATGGTAAGGAAACGCCATCAAAGGAGCCATCTGAACCGGCAGCAGCAGTCGACAAGGCACTGATACAGGGCGCCCAGAGGAGGCAAGGCCGAGACACCAAGCTCCACCCAAGCACTACCTGGAGAGCACCCAGGTAGCCACAGCTGACCACCGCTCCCGAGGCAGAGGGCTCCCATACATAACAGTAGATAACAGCTAAACAAAGATCAAATAGTCTGCTGGTTAGATTAGTAACGGTTTTCCTCTCACCCTTTTCCCCTAAAGTACTCTATGGACCATGGAGAATGCAAATAACAGACTCACCATTCCTTAGCCAGATGACCTTGGTGCCACTCTGTGTGAATGATGACTCTCAAGTCCTTCGGCTTGTCTGTACACTGTCATTCAGCATGACTCCTGCTCCAATGCTCTTCTTCAACTTCTAAAAAAAGATAAATAAAAATACCCTGGGGTGAACTTCTTTGGGGGGTTTTTCTTCAGTTAATATGAATAAATTCCCCAGTTAGATTTTAATGGGAGTGTTAAAGGGCGGGGGACGAATTGAGGTAATCTGCTAATGGAATGTGTAGAAAAATGGTGGGATGAGAAGGGATAATAAAATAGGCGAGAAAAAAAGACACCTTAGATCTGTCTGGAGAAAACAAGAGTGAGTTATAGAGCTGGCTGTAAAGTGGTTTAAACAAACAATCATTATCCTCATCTCATCTGCAATACAAGGTTGAGAGAGGGATGCTTCAGGATGGAAAAGAATAAGGAAAAGGTGGAGTCTGCAATCTTCATTTAATTACCCGCTCCACCCCTCCAATACCCACCCCCTTATATCAGGGATCCCTTGAGATTGCATTGTTGCTGTTTGACTGCTAATTGCTATCTAACTTGAGTCTAATCACAAAAACTTTGTCCTAATGGTGATATTTAAAGAAACTCTACTGTTACACAGTTGCAATGCAAGTGAGTCTAGATAACAAGCCAGAAACTCTGTAAGCAAGATGAAACTCAGGGATTTAGGCCTTTTAATTTAGCTAAACATGATTTATCTCCTGACTAGCTGGAATAGAGGTCATTTTAACTGGGTCTATGTTTGTTTAGCTGACACATGCCGATTCCTTATAACGGACAGTAACAAAGATGAAACTTTAAACAAGTTGTAGGGCATAAATTATCAGAATGATTACATTGGTGATTATAAAATCACCAGTCATAAATGTCCAGGAACGACTTAAATAGTTTTCTGCCTCTTCTAAAGTCGGCTATGTATTATCCAGTTTATTGTCATGGCAGAATAAAAACCTTTTTTTTAATCATTGTAAATTGCATCGTATCCAAAAAAGTGTGTACATGTTATGCAGAGCAGGATTGGTTTAAAGCCTCACACAACCAAGGTTAAGCATTGACAGTAAAGAAAATGTTAAAATTGCAGCGGCTTGGCTCTCTTTTTTCACGTCAAACACAGCTGTAGGTTAATGAATAAATCTTTAAGTAAAACAATGCATTATGTCATGAAAAGTTAAAATGAAGCAGTCTACAAACTGCTGCAAATACAAAGGAATTTTTGGGAGCTTACTGCTGATCAGCGCTGGGCTCAAATACAAGCTCTAAGAAAGCCTTGAACCAACAATGCAGCTTCTTCACAGTGTGTAAAATTCTTACATTTTTAAACTTGTCATCTCACTCAATCTTTTTTTCCCTTATTCTTAGCTGTTGCGATGTTAAGAGCACATTTTTGCATTTCAGGTTTTCACTCTATTTAATCTAATATAAAATAACACAAAGGTCTTAAAGGGTATTTATATGCACACAGTGCTGATAAACAAGTTATTGCTACTTGTTAAATGTTTATCCAATTATTCCAAATCAAAGTATTAACTATATTCTTTGGTTTACATTTATCTGTATAACTTGTGGTTCCCTGATTAACGCACATTTTTACACTCAACATATTATTGATTATACATGTTTTTGTAGTTTCTGCATTACTTTATTGTTTAGTTAAAGTAAAAAAAAAAATCAAAAAAACTTTAGGAACCTTTACAATATATTTCTTTACATTCTTATTTGTTATTCCAGCTCTAAAATCATAAAAAACAAAAACATGTTTAGATTTTACAAAGACAAGTAACAAACAGTTTTCTGCTATCATAAAATGTTGGTGTTTCAAAATATGTGGTATGTGTGAGCCTAAACTTAGGAAAATGGAGTGTATTTTTGTGGAAAATTAAGTCCTGCCATCTCTTTGAACTATGTGTGCTGCTTTTGTTTCTTAGCCTATTTTTAAAAGTTTGTATGTATTGGAATAAAGGGTGTAAAATTCCCGGTAATACTGTGCCAGGATTAGGTATATAACAAATAAAAATTCAAAAATACTTTAATGATCCCAGCGTGAAATTAAGTGTTGGTATAGCTCATATAACTAATTCTTTAAGGAGTTGTTGTAGATGATGATGGCTGTGGGCAGGAAGGATTTCCTGTAGCGGCCTGTATTGCAGCTACACTGAAGAAGACTGAAAACGCTCTGTTTTATGACAATCTCATGAAGAGGATGCTCAGGGTTGTCCATATTTTTATTTTATTTTATGAAGAATCCTTATTTGCATCATCATCTCCAGAGGTTCCACAGTCGTCCCCAGAACAGAACCAACCTTCTTTATCAGGTTGTTTAGCATTTTTAAATCCCTGGCTCTGATGCTGCTACCCCAACAGATGATGGCTGAAGAGATTACACTCTCCACAACACACTTGTAGAAGATCAGCATCTTGCTGCAAACTTTGAAGGACCTAAGCTTCCTCAAGAAGTAGTCTGCTCTGTCCCTTCTAGCAGAAGGGACAGTGTTTCACTGTTCAGTCTCCAGTCCAGTCTGTTGTCAAGGTGAACTCCGATGTATTTGTACTCCTCAACCACCTCCACTTCTTCTACCATGATGGAAACAGTGTTTGACTTATCCCTGTTTCTTCTGAAATCTACAATCATCTCCTGTTTTGTTCACATTCAAAGTAAGACGATTGTTTCCCCACCATGTCACAAAGCGGTCCACCAGCTCTCTGTATTCAGCTTCTTGTCCATCTCTGAAACATCCGACAATTGCAGAGTCATCTGAGTATTTCTGCAGATGCCAGGTCTCTGATTAGTACTGGAAGTCTGAGGTGTACAGATTGAAAAGGAATGGTAAGAGTACGATCCCCTGTGGTGCTCCTGTGCTGCTGACCACCTGGTTTGACACACAATTCTTCAGTCTCACAAACTGTGGTCCGTTTGTCAGGTAGTCATTGATCCAGGCTATTGTTGAAGGCACCACCTGTGTCTTCGGGAGTTTCTGACAAAGCAATGTTTGCTTTGATGTCAACATCTGTCTTTATTTTCTTTTTCAAAGCCAGATGATCACTTAGGTTTATTAGTTTCTGATTGATAAAGCAATAATCACCTATTTAACTAGAAAGCAGTTTGAGATTCTGTCAGTTAAACAGCTTTGCATTCCAAGGTGGGAAGATTTTAATCAGTGTAGACAGAGTGTCTGCATAGATTATGTAATGTTATTATTGAATTGCTGTGATATTTGTATGGTATTTGGTGCCATACATATGTAGCATCTTAGAGTTGTGACACTGATGCTGTTGTTGTTGTAGACAGGCTCAGCTGGTGATCAGCTTAGCAGCATACGTGCCAGTAACTTAACAAAGCTAAACAACCAACTAAAATTGCTGGCTATGTTCTGGGGAATGCTCTGAAGCCACTGGGGCTGATCGTGCAAAAAAATAATGCATCATAAAATGAAGAACATAATAGAAAACCCTGAGTACCCATTTCATGTTACTGTAATGGAATAACAGACTGTCTTCAGTCAGAGGCTACTTCAGATGCATTGTAAAACAGACCACGATAGAAAATATTTCCCACCCACAGGCATCATCATCTGCAATGACTGTTTGATTAAGCTTATGTAGACATGACAAGAAAAGGCAAGTTGATCTATATTGCACTAGTCTCAATCTGATCACCATTTCCTCCTTGGAGGAGCTGCAGCCTGAAGACCCAAGAGAAGGCGACTTTATCACTATGGCAAAGGTCGTTGAGGTAGTAAAGAAGCTCCTCAACGGCAGGCTACCAGATATGGATGACATTTGGCCTGAGATGCTGAAGAATTTGGACATTTTGACTATGGGTGGTGGTCCCAAATAAATAATACAAAGAAATAGTAGGATGGGAGGAAGTGTTCCAGCTACTGTGGGATCAAACTTCTTAGCCTCCCTGAGAAAGTTTACTCTGAGGTGTTAAAAGAGGAGGCTTATACGGACTGATAAACCTCACATCCAGGAGGAGAAATGTGGCTTCTGTCCTGGCTGTTAAGTGGACCAGTTCTTTACTTTCACAGAATTTCTGAAGGGATCGTATGAGTATGCTTCTCTGGTCTACAAGTATTTTGTGGATCTGGAGGATAGATCTGGAAAGTATTGATGGAGAGAAGAGTGTGTGGCTTGGGAACATCAGGATCTTATATTTGCATTTTGAAGAAAATGTGGTTATTTTTGCTTCTTCAGGCCAGCATGCACTGGAGCGGTTCGCAGGTGATAGTAGGATGGAAGGACAGTGATACATAAGCTGGGGCTTTATTTGCAGTAATGTGGGTGCTGCTCTGATCTGTTGTGGTGAAGAAAGAACTCAGCCAGAAAGCAAACTCTTGATATATAGGTCTGTCCACATTCCAATCCGCATATATGGTCATGCAATATGGATCATGACCTAAAGAATGATTTAAAAAAGGTCAGTTGAGGTAGGCCATCTGATCAGGATGTCTTACTAGGAGAATGCGTCGGACGGTGTTGATAGGGAGTTAGATATCTTGGTTTCCCTACTGAATCTATTCCCAACACGACCTGATTTCAGAAAATAAATAGATGGATGAAAACATTGTCCAATATGGAGGAAAGCAATGCTGGAGCAATGTTTACTTGTGGTAGCTAATTTTTCTGGCCCAATGAACTCAAGGCAGGAAAGCAATATATCATTGGATTCTTGGTTTCATTCGGTAATTTCTGAAATCAAATTTACTTAATAATCCAACATCTTTCAAATTCTGTGTTCCAGAATACAGAATATAGTACGCTGATAACTTTTTGCTTTGTTTAGAAAGGTAAAAATATGGCCCTTTTCTATATTAAATTGTTGAGTATTGGGGTACCACATGGCTCAGTGGTAGAGCAGGTGCACCATACACAGAGGCTACAGCCCTCAACACAGTTATCCCCAGTTTGATTGTCGGCCTGGGGCCATTTGCTCCATGGTTCCCCTTATGTTTCCGCCCTTCTTCCTGTCAAGCTACTGTTGAAGATAGGCCACTAGTGCCATAAAAAACCTTTGAAAAAATTTAGTAGTATGGAAAGAGGGAGAGTACCACTCTTCTGGATCCCTCTACACAACTAGCCTTACAATAGGCCTGAAAAGCCATATTTGCTACTTCAGTGTCTTAAGTAAAAACTTATTTTAAAACAGAAAAAAAGGTAACAAAAATGACTCTTATGATCCATACATCACCACATTTCACCCTGCATTACATTTATTGAATAAATAACGTACATGCCCTGAGATCAGATGACAGGGTCCTCTCTGCAACATCCAACCAAAATCCCAAGCAGCTTTTCCACCTCCCAGTGCGTATTTTTGCTGCATACTGAGGCTCTGAGGGTGTTTTACACGGATTCCCAGGAGGTAGGAGTCTATTTATACAGGATCTTAAAACAGGGTAAAGTCTAAAGAGTCCAACATCCCAACCCCACCCTTACAGCAGCAGCAGCTTTAGGTGGCAACGTTGACACACAACCACATGATACTCCAATCTAATCTTTTAATCGCTTCAGTTACTTCATGTCTCCGGGTGAGATGGGCCAAGCTAGGGGTAGGGATGAAATATCTTCCACAGAGATATGATACAATCCTGGATCACATAAGGAAAGACACACACAAACTCACAAGCTCACTTATACACACCGTGCCACTCCACCCCACCCCCAGAGTGCTATGGCGAAGCCTCATGTATCTGTGGGTATTAACAGATCAGCACTGAGCAGCCGCCACCCTGCTTTTAAGTCTTTTCTTGAGGTAGTGCTTCTGAAGCCTTCTGCAGAGGAGGATAAACGCACAGCAATCCCCCAGGCCCAGTGCCTCCTCAACCCTACTCAATTCTGTCTTTGCTGTGCCCTCCTTCTCCTCCATTCCTCACTTATCCCCACTTTCCTCCAGTTCCTCATTATTTCTATCTCACTTCTTTTCCTAAGGATTTCATGCTTTCTGGTACGCTCTTTGTTCCTACCTTTCCTTTGCTATTTTCGTTTCTCTTTATCCTTTTTCCCCTCCAGTTTTGTGTCTGTGCCATTCTTGATTATTTGCCCTCATCTTCCTGTCTTTTACTCGACCTCAGTAATGAACTAGGCTTGTAGCTCATCACCAAAAAGGAAAAAAGTGACATATTACATTAACACCTTACATCCATGAACAAGGGCAAGCCTTTAAGACTCGGGGCTTACCACTCAACTTAGTATTTTCTACAAAGTCATATGTTCCAGATTCATTGTACTCCAAGTCTTAAGTAAATATTGGTGAAACTGGATATGTTTTACAAATTGTATTTGTTTCCAAACACAAGTGATTTTGCAAACTTTTGTAAAATATCAAATTTAGAACTTGTACCTGGTGCTACAACTACACACCATATAAAATTGCTAAATCTAAAATTAATTAGGTTATTATCAGATGGCCTGTTACTACTGTAAATACTTAGAGCCCTGTCACAAATTTGTGAGCTCTAGACAGAGAAGGACTGATTCCTACATTAGTGAAAACAACTGTAATTATAAACAGGAATGCATCTCTGCTTGTGTTGATGGCTTTGACGAGTCAAAGATTCAATGTGAGGTGCATGAATGAGTTTAATTGCCAAGTTTGAACATGAAGAGCAAAACTTTTTTTCTTTTATGTCTAACATTCAAACTTGTATACTTAAATTTTCTTAAGTTTTATTCCCATTTTAATAATTATCTTGTTTGGAGAAGACAATAAAATCAAGGCTTAGGGAGTGAGATTGGTAAATTTGTACATTATTTATTCATTTTATTCATTTATGTGTACTGAGATGTATCCCATATCTCAAGTGGATGTTGTACAACCATTTGTTAATAACTGCTTTAAACTTCTTCATAACCTTATCACAGATCTTTCTGATGTGTTCTTCGTCTTCATATATGTTGATTGTACAATAATGTTTTATAAAAAAAATCTCAGAGACATTACCAGAACAGTTGTATTAATACTGAGATTTAAATACACAGAAGCAAACTCAATTTAGTAACTAGGTGTCTTGAAAGCAATTTATTAAACTAGATTTTATTTAGGGGTATTAACATAAACAGGGATGAATGTAAAGGTATGTCACACTTTTCAGGATTATTTTTATTAAGTAAAAAATATATATTTTCTGTTTTCAAATATGCCATACTTTATGTGGGTCTAATCACATAAAATCCCAATAAAATACATACAAGTTAAAGGGATATGAATACTTTTGGAACTGTGGCACTGTATTGCAAGACTTTCTAAGGAGCTTCAAATGATTCTGCAATCAAGGAAATCACTGGAGCCAGTTGTCATTTGGCATTGACATTCTGCCAATATACAGTGGTAGCATGAGTTCATTAGATGTAGCTTCAACAATTAAAACAAGATCTCAGCAGGAAGTGTATCTCAAACGAACACAAGAGATTTTATGTGATTTACTTGTTATTTACAAAACAAGATACCTACCGTGTTTGAAATGGTCTAAGTAACTTTAAAAAGAGGAAAATGTAAAAAATGGATAGAGGTAAAACTTACCAAATCTAATCCTTATGAAAAACAACAAGGTTTTTTTAAAAGTGACACACAGACTTACAACCAATCGTTTTGCAATTTGAGTTTAAAAAAATGACAGTTGAATTTAAAAGACAGACTGACAGACAGATGAGGGAAGGCTAAGTAGGTTGATTCCAAATTAAGCTGATCAGAGCTCACTGTGAGATAATCTAGTTATGTGCATAAAGGAAATCCCTGTGGCTATAAACACACCAAGTTATGACTCAATGTGTGCCTGGATTTGCGTGTGCGTATGTGTGTGTATGTGTGCATGCGTGATCGCATATATGTGTGCAACTGTTGGAAAACAGAACCTGTGCAAACTATTTCCTAGTGAGTAATGTTTGTATCTGTTCCTCTGTATTCAAATTTACCCATAGACTAAGCCTCAAAAGCTGTCTTAACAGCTAACAGTTAAAATCTCTGTTTTGTGCTTTACTCACATTCAGATAGGGAATCTGACTTCAACAGGTGACTTAAAGGGCAGACTTTTATTTGTAAGGGAAAACTATGCTAATAAGTAAAGCTGCCAAATCTGATAGCATTGTTATTGTTTTTCTTTGTTATTTTAAACTCAACAGCATACAATACAACAAACTCAACATACTAGGGCCACAACAGAGATGTTAAATGAGCTGCGCTAAACTCCAGAGCGACAGCACAGCAAAGAACAATCCTAACACAGCACTAAAATACATTTTCTCTTGTATCCAGTTTTATGTACCATGGTTTTGCATGACTGAGCATATCACTAAGTTTGTTTGACAGCTACATGGAGCCACAGCTAATGTCAGTGTGCACTGAAATTATTGTGGAAACTCATATTTACTCAATTTTATTCTGAAATGCTAATGTATTTTGGTGTTTCCTTTACAACTTTCTTCTTTTAGGTGCGTGTGGGAGGGTTGTGGCGACATGGCTGACTGCAAATATAGGTGTGATTAGGAAAAGTGCATCTTTGAAAAACTACTTTAAAGAAGCCGCTATGTGTGGCTCGGTCATGCCACAATCTGAGCTTAAGCAAATACACAAATGCATATTTACCAGCAAATTTATTTGGTACATCTTGCAAGTTTTGGGTTGAACTTCTTTCCTTCTTCAGAACAGCCTTTGTTCTTCTTGGTATAGATTCAACAAAATGTCAGAATCATTTATCTGAGATTTTAGTCCATATTTATGGTAGCATGTGCATTTGATTAAGACATTTCAGCTGCCTATTCATGACATGAAATACGAGTTTAAATACATCTCAAAGGGGCTGTATTGAATTGAGAGCTAGTGACTGTGGAGTTTATTGAAGTACAGTGAACTCATTGTCATATTCAAGAAACCAGTTTGAGATGATCTGAGCTGTGTGGCATAGTGTGTTATCCTGCTAGAGGGAACCATGAGAAAATAAGTACCCTGTGGTCATAAAGAAAAAGGACATTGTCATCTACATTATTCAGTTGGCCTGTAGTACTTAAGCAATATTCATGTGGGATCAAGAGGCCCACGGTGTAGGAAAATATCCCCAACACCATTACGGCACAATTAGAAGCCTAAATCAGCAGACACAAAAAAGGATTTAACTATACTTTAAGTTGTTGTTTTTATTTTGCTGAATCCCAACCATGAATGTCTCAGTTGAAATAAATGCTCATCAGAAAAGTCAACATTTCAGTTTTTACCTAACAGGAATACCACCAAGTAGGGCTGGCTGAAATGGCCTCAAATCAACATCACAATATATTGACCAGTTGACCTCGGTAACGATAAATGGATGATAACTACTCCACCACCAAAAAACAAGAGTTTTTTTCTACTGATGAGGCAGTGGCTCCTCCTCGAACAGCTCTACCACTCCCACTTCACTATTTTAATCCTGCTCCATTTACAGACTGGATGGCAGTGCTCCTAACTCCTCAGCATGGAAAGTAGCTATTGGCTGTACCAAAAGTCGCTAAAAGTCACTGAATGATTTGCATATTGGGTGTGTAATTGAAATAGACGCTGAAGGAGAGGGGAATAATTTTTTTAAAATAATTTTTTTGTTGAATCTTTTTAGCCATTGATGACAGTGTGGTTGGGGTGGAACTGTTATAAGGTTTTCCTTTTTGAGTATGTTTGAGTTGTCATGTTTTTTATGTCACCAATTTTGGCATAAAAATAAGCCTTACAATACAGGCAGTAGACCCATATAACATCTCCAATAAACGTATTTAACCAGTCTTTTAATTCAGGGCTCTATTCCCACTCCTTTCTGTATTTCTGAGAGTTCAGCTTAAACTGAGACATGACTGTTTAATGTCTGTCACAGACAGGAGCACACACAGTGGACAAGGTAAGTGACCGAGGTTATGAAAAGTTAAATCGGGTGTTTTTTTTTAGTGCACAGTGGTATAATTTAGACAAAGAAATTTTACATTTACATCCTGCCCTGACCAAGCGCGGGGTAATATTAGCCAGCGGGGTTGACATCTGCTCTTACTGCAGCTTAGCCTGGGTTGAAGGGCAGCAGCTGGACTGGCTGCCTGCTGTAAACAAGGATATGTTATTTACATCAGAATCTCACAAAAATCTCCAAAAACACAAAAAAAGTCACAAAATTTGTTGCTAGTGTCATTTTTGAAAAAATCTCTAGAGGGGTCTAAAAGTTTATCAGTTGACAACACTGCTGGATGGGGTGGAGTCATGTGAGTCCAGCCCGTAACATAGTGAAGGATCTTAAAGGGACATAAGCATCGGCAAACTAAAACACATCTTTTCAATTTTTAAAAACAGTGAATATACCAACGTGGGCAAAATGACGTTGGTTAAAGCGACATATTCTTGTATGGGTAAATCTTCGGTTTATTGCACAGCCCTATCACCAAGTGTGCTCGTCTGGTGCTATAGCCCATTTGCATCAGTGTTTGACATGTTATGCAAAGATAAATTGGATTCCACAAACCTTGCTTCAAATCGGTGGTTATTTGTGAGACTGAAGAATTGTGTGTCAAACCAGGTGGTCAGCAGCACCGGAGCACCACAGGGGACCGTACTCTCACCATTCCTTTTCACTCTACACCTCAGACTTCCAGTACAAATCTGTCATCTGCAGAAATACTCAGATGACTCTTTAATTGTCGGGTGTATCAGAGATGGACAAGAAGCTGAATACAGAGAGCTGGTGGACCGCTTTGTGACATGGTGTGGAAACAATTGTCTCACCTTGAATGTGAACAAAACAAAGGAGATGATTGTAGATTTCAGAAGAAACAGGGATAAGTCAAAAACTGTTTCCATCATGGGAGAAGAAGTGGAAGTGGTTGAGGAATAAAAATACCTCGGAGTTCACCTTGACAACAGACTGGACTGGAGGCGCAACAGTGAAACCGTCTACAAGAAGGAACAGACCAGACTGTACTTCTTGAGGAAGCTTAGGTCCTTCAAGGTTTGCAGCAAGATGCTGGAGATCTTCAACAAGTCTGGTGTGGAGAGTGTAATCTCTTCAGCAGTCATCTGTTGGGGTAGCAGCATCAGAGCCAGGGATTTAAAAAGGCTAACAACCTGATAAAGAAGGCTGGTTCTGTTCTTGGGACAACTGTGGAAAATCTGGAGATGATAATGCAAAGAAGGATTCTTCATAAAATCAAAAAAATTATGGACAACCCTGAGCATCCTCTTCATGAAACAATCATACAACAACAGAGCGTCTTCAGTCGGAGGCTTCTTCAGTTTTGCTGCAACACAGACCGCTACAGGAAATCCTTCCTGCCCACAGCCATCATCATCTACAACAACTCCTTAAAGAATTAGTTATATGAGCTATACCAACACTTAATTTCACGCTGGGACCATTAAAGTATTTTTGAATTTTTATTTGTTATATACCTAATCCTGGCACAGTATTACCGGGAATTTTACACCCTTTATTCCAATACATACAAACTTTTAAAAATAGGCTAAGAAACAAAAGCAGCACACATAGTTCAAAGAGATGGCAGGACTTAATTTTCCACAAAAATACACTCCATTTTCCTAAGTTTAGGCTCACACATACCACATATTTTGAAACACCAACATTTTATGATAGCAGAAAACTGTTTGTTACTTGTCTTTGTAAAATCTAAACATGTTTTTGTTTTTTATGATTTTAGAGCTGGAATAACAAATAAGAATGTAAAGAAATATATTGTAAAGGTTCCTAAAGTTTTTTTGATTTTTTTTTTTACTTTAACTAAACTTAGAAACTAATATGAATAATCTGAATGAATTTGAATTTGTGTGCTTTAATAGCCCAGAAAATAATCATATTTAACATCAATGGAAAAACCTCAAAGTTTTACACCAACCCTCACACCCAAAATTAGTGGGCAAAACTGCCTACCAAACTGTCCCACTGTTAAAGAGTGAACAGCAACAGATCGAGGTTACCGATTAGTAGAATGGAAGGCAAAACCATGGTTTATTATTTGTGTTAAAGGCAAACCTTTAACACACATATTAAAGCATCAGCTACAAAATATTGCATATTTACAGATCCTTGCATATTAACTAAGGTCACTTTGACACATTACTGCATTCATGTAAACTTTTTGACAAGGCCTGGTAATGAAAACATTTTCTTTTCAAGCATAATTGTCTTGCCTCCAATGAATACATAAATAGTGTATAAGAAGATGAACAAAGTCATCATTGTGAAGATGACCTTTAAAAGATTTACAGTACATTTGATAAGAAAAATTACTAGCGACAAAGAATCTATTTTCTGTAGAGCCAATAATTACCCGCAGATTTATTTCTAATAAGAATGTATGCTTTTGTAATAGGGAATTAGGATTTCTGAATTCAATCATGTAAGTTAACATTTGTGGACACAAGGCAATAAAGTGCATACATACAGAACAGGGTTTCAATATAGTAAAATTCAAATCACAGAATGAGAAGCATTTGGTCAGTACAGATGCAATTGCTAAATATGATCATCCATGTGTTGCTCTTTGAAATAAATGAAGCCACACATAAGTAAGATTATTTTATGTGTGAACAGTGAAATTTGTGAAAAACATAATAGATTCTAAAGCCAACATCTTATTTCAGTCCAAAGATTATAAATAATCTGACCTACAGCATCTCAGAAAAGTGATTACACACCTCACATTTTTGTTAATATTTTGTTATATTGTTTCATGGGAAATCATTGAAGACATGACATTTTACTACAACATAAAGTCATCGTGTACAGCTTGTATAACAATGTAAATTTGCAGTGAAAATGTTGAAACTGTTTTAAATTGGCTGTTGAATTCCCAGTTAACAGTATAAGAGTGTGAGAGCATTGACACCAAATTTAACACACCTGCTGCCCATTCACACCTGAGATTTTAGAACACTGACCAGTCACATGACACCATGGAGGGAAATTGGCTAACTGACCACAATTTCAACATTGTCGTCAAGCACTGTACTTACTTTTGCTACCAGCGTTCAGTCTTTGTTGAGTTATTTTGAGAGGACAGCAAATTTAAAGCAATTTCAACAATCCAACAGAAAATTCGTTGTTGTCACAGGAACAGGTATAATAAAATATTTACAGAAATATGTGGGGTGTACTGACTTCTGTGAAATACTTTACCACCAATAAAACCTGGTGTTGAATGTAAAATGCTATTTTTAAAAAGGATATGAATTAGCACGTTCTCCATATTTAGAAATCTGAGACGTTCTTCATTTCTGTTTTTATATAGGTCTGTCATCTAAGTCTAGCTCCGTTTTACTGAGAATTAGCCAGTGTCCTCCATAGTCATATATAGCTATATGACGAAGTTATCCCCACCTTATCTATGATTGAACACCAGTTTACTGTTAAACTCCAGATAGACAGATGTTTCTCTAGATATTTAGGCCCATTTCAAGCCATCCAACTTAAAATACTGTAACTTTAGCGTGTAAGAAATGTAGCAATAAACTTTTTGAAACCTGTGCACTATTACCTCCTCTGCCGCTGCAAAAGCAGTGCTCATTAGAGGTCTACTTAAGCCTCAGTGAGATGTGGTTAATCTGAATTTGCTTAAATGAAAAAGCATTTTAAATGGTGCAATGAATGTGGAATAATTGAAGTTAATAGCACATGAAGCTTTAGAAAGACCAGTCTCGTTGATGAAGAGAAATTTGTGCAGTGTTTAAAGCTGATAAGTAAACAACTAGAGTTCAGTTAAGAAGTTGATGGCCTGGAAAAAGCAACATCTTTCAAGCCTCTGTGAAAGGCGGTCGAACTGATGATATGTCAGAATGGCCTTCCAGTTTGTTTATCTGCAAAGGTTTCTTTCTTTGTCTCTCCCCTTCCATCTTTGTTTCCCTGTCTACATGGCTGTCTGTCTTCCTCAACAGTCTGAAAATTGAAGACTGCAGAAAGAACAGCCCACAAACGGCTTTTCAAAAACAGTAGAATGACAATGGGGCTGTTAAAGCCACTTGGCCTTCCTAATGCTCATCTTATCGACATTATTGATTTCTCTTTCTGTTAGCAACCCTCATAGCCCTTCAGAAAGGAGACTATTCACTTTGCCCCATGGTGATGGTCAGCAAAGTCAGTTTCAATAGATACAATACAAACCCTACTGAACACACACACACACACCACACACACACACACCACACACACACACACACACACACACAGAGAGAGCTTGCACACTATCAAGGACTGAAATAGCTTCATGTTCAAAAGCAGTGGCAACCAAAGTCCAAACTTCAAACTCTTCACATGTGATGTTCTGCCAGTCAGGAGAGTAAAGTCTGCTCCCAGCACAGCAAATGTCTTGTCCTTTTGCCTGTCTTTCTTTCCCCTTTCCTTTTTCACTTATTTTCCCATGGCAGCCCGAGGCTCTGACCTTGTTTAATGTCCTCCACCTGACTGGCCAATCAAGCAATTCTTCCCACTTAATGAGAGAATGTCACTTGTTAGCCTGTGCCATTTTCCCCAGCTTCAGTCGCTAAATCTACCTGACATATCATGCCAGCCCTACACCAAATACAGTACTGACAACTGAGAGAGAAAACAGAATTGAATATGGCGAAACAATGTAGCAAACAAATGTCAGCCCAAATTCATCTGAATCCACTATCATCACGTTTAAATTAGGCTTTTTTTCTTGAAGCCTGAATAAATGGTATTTACAAGAATGAGTAATTAGCAGGGTGGGGGTTTGGGAGAAACTATTTATTAAATAAGATAAATGTCCTTCAGTCAATTAATACACCCATGTCATTAGTTAATAGGTATCAGTTTTTTAAAGATTTGATACAAAATCATCCTGTCAAAGAAGAGAACACAGGTGAAATGACAAGTCTTATACTGTAGTGTGGCTGGAGAGTTCTTCATTCTGGGTTAACTGGTTTTCTTTCAGTTCTGTAGTAAATTTACCTAACATAAATCTAATTTGGATGTAAATATAATCTCCATGTTTCCATGGATAATGGTGATCACAAATGTGGAATTTTAATTGCCTTTTTACATACTTTATCTTTGAGATTCTGCTTTAATTCCACATGATTCTGGTAATACGATATGTATCACGATACAAGGGTGATGATACGATATTAGGGATGCACCGATATGAAAATTTGGGCCGATAACGATGTCCGATATTAATCCCGCTGTTATGGCCGATAACCGATATGCACAGATATGGTATACGGTATATTTCCCTACAATTTCGACACCGTGGAAAATCAACCACACCATCTACATCGCTTCTCTGCTTGAGACAGCTTTCCACCACTGGTGAAATCCGTGCTCAGGGTTCTGTCCTTGGACCAATTCTTTTCACCATATATATGCTTCCAATTGGTAGAATCATTAGACAGCATGGGATAAATTTCCACAGCTATGCCGATGATACACAACTAGAACCTCGGCGTTATTTTTGACCAAGACTTGACATTTAAATCCCATATTAAACAGGTTTCTAGGATTTCTTTCTTTCACCTCCGGAATATTGCTAAAATTAGAAACATCCTGTCCAGGAGTGATGCTGAGAAACTAGTCCATGCATTTGTTACCTCAAGGCTGGACTACTGTAATTCTTTACTATCAGGAAGTCCACAAAATGCCATTAAAAGCCTTCAGTTGATCCAAAATGCGGCAGCAAGAGTTCTGATGAATATTAAAAAGAGAGATCACATTTCTCCTGTTTTAGCTTCCCTTCATTGGCTCCCTGTTAAATCCAGAATAGAATTTAAGATCCTTCTTCTTACATACAAAGCCCTTAATAATCAAGCTCCATCATACATCAGAGATCTAATTGTTCCATATGTTCCTAAAAGAGCACTTCGCTCTCAGACTGCAGGTTTACTTGTAGTTCCTAGGATCTCTAAAAGTAGAATGGGAGGCAGATCTTTTAGTTATCAGGCTCCTCTCCTGTGGAACCAGCTCCCAGCTTTAGTCCGTGAGGCAGACACTCTGTTTACTTTTAAGGCCAGGCTTAAAACTTTCCTTTTTGATAAAGCTTATAGTTAGAGTGGCTTAGGTCATCCTGAGCTATCTCTGTAGTTATGCTGCTATAGGCTTAGACTGCTGGAGGACAGACTTACCAATTTTCTTCACTCTGCTACTTCCTTTTCTCCTACGACTCTCCAGTTGTATTACAGTACATTCTGTTTTTTCGACTGTTAACTTTGTTTTCTCTCAGTGTTTTTCTCTCCATAGAAGATATACCTGGTCTGGTATCCTGCTTGGCTGCAATGCCCTGTTGGACGGGGGGCATCGACTGGGATGATCCTCTCAGTAACTGAACATCCGCTGTGTCCTGTTATCAACTTTTTACTTTCTGTAACATAGAAATTACTCTTATACCAGATCTTCTGTTCCTTCTGTGTTCTGCTCTGTCTTCTCAAACCCCCAGACGGTCGTGGCAGATGGCCGCTCCTACTGAGCCTGGTTCTGTTGGAGGTTTCTTCCTGTTTAAGGGGAGTTTTTCCTCTCCACTGTCGCTACATGCTTGCTCAGTATGAGGGATTGCTGAAGGATTGCTGTGGTTGGAAATCTGCCCAACCTCACGCCAATGACTGACGCAATCTGCTGGGATTCCTTAAATAGGAAACTTTTTAACTGATTGGAATGTTTTTATAAATGTATTGAAATAACTTCTTGTTAAGTGCCTTGAGATGACATCGGTTGTGAATTGGCGCTATATAAATAAACTGAATTGAATTGAATTGAACTCCACAAGTAACCCTTGAGAGTGAAGAAGATTTATCATTTAGATGAACAAACTGGAATCTATCAGACAAATATGATTTAAACCAGCCTAGTGCTGTTCCTTTGATCCCTGCAACATGTTCAAGCCTTTCTAAGAGAATATTATGATCGACTGTGTCAAAAGCAGCACTGAGATCTAACAAAACCAGAACAGACACCAGTCCATTATCTGAGGCCATGAGAAAATCATCAGTAACCTTCACCAGTGCTGTTTCAGTGCTATGATGAGCTCTAAAACATGACTGAAACTCTTCAAACAGCTCGTTTAGATGTTCACAGACTTGATTAGCAACTATTCTCTCAAGGACTTTGGATAAGAAAGGAAGGTTAGATATAGGTCTGTAATTCACTAAGTCATCTTGATCAAGGGAATGTTTCTTGAGTAAAGGTTTAATTACAGCTATTTTAAATTCCTGTGGTACGTATCCGTTTACTAAGGATAGATTCATCATATCCAAAATGGGGCCAGGAACCAAATGGAACACTTCTTTAAATAATTTGGTTGGGATTGGGTCCAACATACAAGTTGAAGGTTTAGATGAGGCTAATATTTTTGATAATTCTGAAAGCGCGACTGAATCAAAACAGCCTAAGCACAACGGAGGTTCTACAGTTCTTTCATTTACTGAGGAAGAAGTAATCATGTTTGGGAGGGTGCCAATGATTTTATTTTTAATAAAATTTATTTTATTTATGAAGAATCTCATAAAATCATCACTGCTAAGAGCTGGGGGAATAGTTTGCTCAACAGAGCTATGACTCTGTGTAAGTTTGGCAACTGTACTAAAAAGAAACCTAGGATTGTTTTTATTCGCCTCTATTAATGATGAAAAATATGCTGTTCTAGCTTGTCGAAGGGTCTTTTTATACAGCAGTAGACTGTTATTCCAGGTTAAATAGGAATCCTCTAGATGTGTAGAGCGCCATTTTCTCTCCAACTTCCTAGTATTCTGCTTTAAAGTACGCAACTCTGCGTTAAACCAAGGAGTCAGCCTCCTATGGCTAGCCACTTTCTTTTTTAATGGGGCTACACTATCTAATGCCAAACGCAATGAGGACGTAACGCTGTGAACCAGACCATCAATTTCTGAAGGGTTAGAGATAGAATTGCTGCCATCCACTTTGTTACTCTGAGACACTGAGGAAAGTAAGAATGTAACAGATTCTTTAAAAATTGTTACAGCATTGTCTGATAAAGTTCTACTATAATGAAATTTTCTTTCAGATTTAAGATGGTCAGTTAAAGTAAATTCAAAAGTTATCAAGAAGTGGTCAGACAGGACCAGGTTATGTGGGTGGACTGTTATTTCCTCACACTCAATACCGTATGTCAGTACAAGGTCCAAAGTGTGTTTACCTGAGTGGGTCGATCCCTGTACTTTTTGAGTAAAGCCAATTGAGTCTAAAATAGCATTAAAGGCTGCATTTAGGCTATCAATTTCAGTATCCTCATGAATATTGAAGTCCCCCACTATAATAACCCTATCAGTATTTAATACTAAATCAGATAAAAAATGTGAGATCTGATCCAAGAATTGAGAGTAAGGGCCTGGTGGACGATACAAAACCACAAACAAAAATGGTCTTAATGTTTTGCAACTTGGATGAGGAAAATTAAGGGTTAGATGTTCAAAAGAAATGTAGCTATCAATTGGTCTGGGACTAATTAGTAAATCAGAACGGAAAATGGTTGCAACTCCTCCTCCTCGCCCAGTATTTCTAGGAATGTGAAAATTTAAATGACTGGAAGGAGTTGACTCATTTATACTGACATAATCCTCCTGCTGCAACCAGGTTTCTGTGAGACAAAGGAAATCAATGTGATTATCACAAATCAAGTCATTTACTAACAAAGTCTTTGAGGAGAGAGATCTTATGTTTAATAAACCACATTTAATAGATTTATTTTCAGTCAAAGTTGTATTTATTTTTATGAGATTTCCATAATTTGCTTTTGTTGGCTTAACTTTTAATCCATTTAATTTTGGCCGTGGGCAAGACACTGTTTCTATAGGGTAATGGGTAGGTAACAGTACAGAAGCAGCAGAGAGGTAGGTTAAACTACGACTCTGCTTCCTGGTCTGGACCCTGGGTTGTCAGTGTTTTGGAGGACTAATAAATTCGGCCATATTCCTAGAAAGAAGAGCTGCTCCATCCAAAGTGGGATGGATGCCGTCTCTCCGGGTCAGACCAGGTTTTCCCCAAAAAGTTCTCCAGTTATCAATGTAGCCCACATCGTTTGCAGGACACCAACTAGACAACCATTGATGGAATGACAGCATGCGGCTAAACATGTCGTCACTGGTCCGATCAGGCAGGGGACCAGAAAAGATTACCGAGTCTGACATTGTTTTGGCAAACTTACACACCGAAGCAACACTAATTTTAGTGACCTCCGATTGGCGTAACCGGGTGTCATTACCGCCAGCGTGAATAACAATCTTACTGTATTTACGCTTATCTTTAGCCAGCAGTTTCAGGTAGGATTTGATGTCGCCCGTTCTGGCCCCTGGCAAACATTTGACTATGGTCAATGGTGTCTCTAATGCCACGTTTCTGACTATGGAGCTGCCAATTACCAGGGCCGGCTTCTCAGCGGGTGTGTCGCTGAGCGGGGAAAATCTGTTAGAAACGCGGACCGGTTGGTGGTGGCCCGGGGGCTGGGTCCTAGAACTATGCTTCCTACGTACAGTCACCCAGCCGCCTAGAGGTCCCGGCTGCGCGGGCTCTACCGGAGGACAGCTAGGGGGTTCTATCCTTATTGGCTCCGCGCTGGCTAATGGGCTCCGGCTATCTGCTGGTTTTTCAATAGCGCAGAGCCGTGCTTCTAATTCTGATACCCTCGCCTCCAAAGCTACAAAAATATTACATTTATTACAGTTACCATTATCACTAAAGGAGGCAGGGAAGTAACTAAACATCTGACAGAGAGAGCAAGAGAGAAGAGAAGAGTTAGAGACAGGAGAGAGAAGAGTAGCCATAGCCGCAATGAAGCTAAGCGAACTGAGCTAGCGAGTCCTTCCATCCAAAGAAAAACTGTGAAACACGAGGAGTTCCCAAAACGTAAAGTACACCACCACAAAATGTGTTTTAGTGTGATTGTGTGTTAAAATAACTTAGAAAAGCCTCAGCACAGAGAAAATAAGATCAATTCAAGAGCGTTTGAACACCAAAACAGCTCCACGGAGCACAGCAGTGACAACAGGAAATGACGCAATACGGCTTACCCCGTCACCACCGGAAACACCGTCAACTGTTCCACAGGGTTCTGTGCTTGGACCAATTCTGTTCACCATATATATGCTCCCAAATTGGTAGAATCATTAGACAGCATGGGATAAATTTCCACAGCTATGCAGATGATACACAACTATATTTATCCATAAATCCTGATAAACCCAGTCAGTTAGGTAGATTACAGGCATGTCAGGAAGACATAAAAACATGGATGACCCTAATCTTTTTGCTTTTAAATTCTGACAAGACAGAAGTTGCTGTCTTTGGACCAGAAGTTCTTAAACAGAAACTGATTAGTCAATCACTTCATCTGGATGGCATTAAATTGTCCCCCAGTAATAACGTAAAGAACCTCAGCGTTATTTTTGACAGAGACTTGACATTTAAATCCCATATTAAACAGGTTTCTAGGATTTCTTTCTTTCACCTCCGGAATACTGCTAAAATTAGAAACATCCTGTCCAGGAGTGATGCTGAGAAACTAGTCCATGCATTTGTTACCTCAAGGCTGGACTACTGTAATTCTTTACTATCAGGTAGTCCACAAAATGCCATTAAAAGCCTTCAGTTGATCCAAAATGCGGCAGCAAGAGTTCTGATGAATATTAAAAAGAGAGATCACATTTCTCCGGTTTTAGCTTCCCTTCATTGGCTCCCTGTTAAATCCAGAATAGAATTTAAGATCCATCTTCTTACATACAAAGCCCTTAATAATCAAGCTCCATCATACATCAGATATCTAATTGTTCCATATGTTCCTAACAGAGCCCTTCGCTCTCAGACTGCAGGTTTACTTGTAGTTCCTAGGATTTCTAAAAGTAAAATGGGAGGCAGATCTTTTAGTTATCAGGCTCCTCTCCTGTGGAACCAGCTCCCAGCTTTAGTCCGTGAGGCAGACACACTGTTTACTTTTAAGGCCAGGCTTAAAACTTTCCTTTTTGATAAAGCTTATCGTTAGAGTGGCTAAGGTCACCCTGAGCTATCTCTATAGTTATGCTGCTATAGGCTTAGACTGCTGGAGGACAGACTTACCAATTTTCTTCACTCTGCTACTGCCTTTTCTCCTAATACTCTCCAGTTGTATTACAGTACATTCTGTTATTTCGACTGTTAACTTTGTTTTCTCTCAGTGTTTTTCTCTCCATAGAAGATATACCTGGTCTGGTATCCTGCTTGGTTGCAATGCCCTGTTGGACGGGGGGCATAGACCGGGATGATGCTCCCAGTAACTGAACAGCCACTGTGTCCTGTTATCAACTTTTTACTTTCTGTAACATGGAAAGTTCTCTTATATCAGATCTTCTGTTCCTTCTGTGTTTCTGCTCTGTCTTCTCAAACCCCCAGACGGTCGTGGCAGATGGCCGCTCCTACTGAGCCTGGTTCTGTTGGAGGTTTCTTCCTGTTAAAGGGGAGTTTTTCCTCTCCACCGTCGCTACATGCTTACTCAGTATGAGGGATTGCTGAAGGATTGCTGTGGTTGGAAAGTCTGCATCAACGGGGCCCAACCTCACGCCAATGACTGACGCAATCTGCTGGGATTCCTTAAATAGGAAACTTTTTAACTGATTGGAATGTTTGTATAAATGTATTGAAATGACTTCTTGTTAAGTGCCTTGAGATGACATCTGTTGTGAATTGGCGCTATATAAATAAACTGAATTGAATTGAGTTAAACACCACCACATTCCTGCGCCGCATCACTATCGCTGTCACATGACCAAACAAACACCACATGGATAAACCCCCCCCCCCAGAAACACAGACTGAAACGTCAAAAAGATGGAAATAAATAAACATCGGTTGTTAATATCGGCCCTCTGTTACTTATCGGACTGATGCCGATATGTTAAAAAACGCCTAACATCGGCCGATGCCGATGTTGATGCCGATATATCGTGCATCCCTATACGATATATTGCGATACTATAAGTAATACTATATTTTGTGATTTTTAAAGCTGAATTTCACTGTAGAAAAACTGTCACAGCATTCTAAACACTCCAACCTATTTCATACTTTAACACATTCTGTTGTATGGCTAGATCTAGTTGATCCACTGGAACAAAGAAGGTGAAAACAGCCACCAACTACCAGTCATACTTTTAATTTTAGTACAGAAATTACTGTCATCATTAATGGTTCCATTCAAATTCTAAAAAAAATTACATCAAAATCGATACATTGCTTTTGAATATCGATACAATGTCGTGACATAAAATATTGCTATGTTGAAGCAGATGCTCATCCTTTTGTTGATTTTAAAAATGCACCATTACACAGTCTTTAAAAACAGATAAGGATTTTAAAAAACATCACTTTAAACCTGGGTGCTTTAAGCTGGAAATAAGAAATCTATCAAACTACTAAAGTTACTGATAAAAAACAGTCCACCAATCAGCGTTTGACACGCCCCTGCTCTGCTTTGTATTCGCTGTATTTATCACGCCCCTGTCTTCACCTACGTCCGCAAGTCGGGTAAACCGGTTTGGGCGGTGCTCACCGGGCGGCATTTACCTGTATAAAAGGCTGTCGGAAAACGGTTAATCTCTACAGCATGCTGGAAGGACCTCATTCAACAATCCGACCTTAAGGACACGGAGCGCGGTGCTGCGACGAACAAAGAAAACAGCGGTTTCACGAAGACTGTATCACCGGCTTCATTCGAGGGGAATCCCAGAAGCCCGCGTCATTGTCAGACCGCGTCAGAGCTGAGTCCAAGCATATAGCCTCTTCTGCCTCAACTCCAACCATGGACCTAAAAAGAGTTGAATTTAAAAATGAAGAACTTGATGAGGAAACGTCTGTTCTTTTATCTGAATTGTCAAATGGGATTCCATCCGTGACGACACGCTCAATGTGCGATAAATCAACCTCTACAACTCTGGACAAAAATCCGACATTGGCTTTTACAGAAGACTTTCCTCTTTTAAGCGAGACTCCGATTTCCTTCCTGGATCAAGAGAATCAAATGGAGGAAATTGAGAACTGGATACCTACCGCAGTCAACAGTGCTATTAAAACTGCTCTAAGCCATTTTATGGGTTATGCCTGCATATCTTTACTGCGGAAACAATGTAACTCTTGCAAAATGGGAGGCAGTCAGCAGGAGCACCAGTGTTTAGGTGTAGATGCTATAAAGCAAAATATGTTTTATTCCCAGCAAAATTTGTTACAAACAGGTCCTACCCTCTTTTAGTAGCTTACCCTGGTTGCTTTAAGCTGGAAATAAGAAATCTATCAAACTACTAAAGTTGTAGATAAAAAACAGTCCACCAATCGGCGCTCGACTTGCCCCTGCTCTGCTTTGTATTCGTTGTATTTATCACGCCCCTCATGCCGAACATGTCCAGACAAGTCTACAGGCCCCGCCCCGTACGCTAGGTTCCTATATAAACCTCCTGGTCTTCGGCATTACATCCAGGACTTCCAGGCCGCCGTAATCTTCGCTCCGAGACGATGGATATGGGAGGATTCGTCAAGCAGACCACTCTACCGTCATACTGGGGGATCGGCCAGCCGTATGAGCCGATGAGCACTCCGCCATCACCTGTGGGGTTCGGCTACGCTAACCCGTATCATCCACCGTCAATTTCATCGCTCTCGCCATGCTACTCTCCACCATCCCCTGTGTTCTCTCTTTCGGAGATTCTGCCTGCAGATGCCCAGCCCGACGCTTGGGTCGAGGGATCATACAACCCTGAAGCTGGGGGAGCGGGTCACCCTTATTTCAACTATTATCGGCCGCCTACAACGAAACATCGCCGTGTAAGACCCCCTCTATCTACTTTAACCCCGGTGCCTATGCCCGATCTCGAGGGAGAGTGTGATGGACCTTCAGCGCCCAGCGATGGTGGGACCCCCGATGCGCCGGAATGCGCGACACCGGAACACGGGTGTGCGTCTCAGGATGAGGGGGGTGATTCTCCGACTCTGACTGAGGTTGACAAATGGGACCTGGTGGACGGTTTGATGTCATCCAGGTTCATCAAGGCTGTAAAGACTGCTGTTCTGCATCTATTTCACATGACCAGTGCTGCTTATCAGAAAGATAACTGTTATGGATGTCAAATTAGCCATCCCAGTCAGTTGCAGCATCAATGCCTAGAGCTAATGGATGAGGATTATTACCAACTCCACTTTCAATCAGTCATGCGACAACTTCTTACCCCGCGATTCATTCCAGCTATTCGAATTCTGCTGGTAAATCGGAGCATACATGATGATGATGATCTGAAGGTGAAAACAGTAGCTGAAACCGTTCTACATGAGCTGAGGAGTATGCAGGGGTTCTACAACGCGATTCAAGCTGTGTATGGTGATAGGGATGATGAAGCCATCCTGGAAGAACTCAGGACTGTCTCCCGATGCTATGGCTATGAAATCTGATGTGTACTAATGTTGGTTATATCTCCTCTGATATAAATGCTCTAGTTTAATCCTGACGTGTTTTGTTTTTTATTCATTTGTTTTTATAATTGTGTAATGCTATGGTTTTAAACTTGTAATAAAAAAAACTTTGATCCAATCATATGGTTCATCTATCTGATTAATACAAGGGTTAAATTACACTAGCCGTTCTCCTGTACTATCATTCGATAGTAAAATGTCAGAACAGAGGGTGTTGACCAATGCATACTATGACCCCGCCCATCCGGGGAGCTATGGGGGTGTTGACAGATTGAGAAGGGGTTTAAAGGACAGAGAAGGACGTGTGATCGGTGTCGAAAAAGTAAAAGACTTTCTTTCAGGCGAGGACACCTACACGTTGCATAAACCTGCACGAGTAAAGTTTCCCCGGAATCGTGTTTTTGTAACCAAACCCTTGAAGCAATTCCAGGCCGACTTATGTGACATGCAAGCCTTGGCGACACATAACGACGGATTCAACTATTTACTAACAGTGATTGATGTCTTTTCAAAAAAGGCGTATGTGCGTGCTTTAAAGAGAAAGACGGGGTGTGAGGTCGTTAAGGGGTTTGAATCAGTTTTTCAAGAGAGTCAAATTCCACAAAAATTACAGACGGATGCTGGTAAAGAGTTTTATAATAAACAATTTAAGTTAATGATGAAGAAATATGGTATTACCCACTTTAGTACAGCCAGTGATCTAAAGGCATCTGTTGTTGAGCGCTTCAATCGCACTCTGAAGGGTAGAATGTGGAGATATTTCACCGCTAATAACACCTTCCGGTACATCGACGTCCTTCAAAAGCTAGTGGAGAGTTACAACCACAGCTTCCACTCAAGCATTAAGATGACACCTATGCAAGTGACGTCAGAGAATACTCCTCAAGTCATGAAAAACCTCTATTGCATCACCCCATCGATAGACTCTGGTAAAATAAAGACAAAGTTTAAGAAAGGGGATCTGGTCAGAATATCAAAGCTACGTGGGGTATTTGATAAGAAATATGAGAACAGCTTCACAGATGAAATATTTACGGTTGACCGTTGCATACTCCGCTACCCCCCAGTGTACGAGTTAGTTGATTATGATCAGGATCGAATACACGGATCGTTTTATGAGGCCGAATTGCAGAAAGTAAAAATTAATGGTGAGCGGGTGTATAACGTGGACAAGATTTTAAAGCGGCGGAGAGTCAACGGGGAGGACCAAGTCTTTGTGAGGTGGAGAAATTGGCCCGAAAAATTCAACAGTTGGGTCAGAGCCTCAGATGTTAAAAGTGTCAAATAATATCGCCCACAAAACCGTGTAACACATCGTCGATTCACTATAAAGCGTGGGTTCTACAGACTATGATTAATTAGTAAACCTTACCCTCCAAAGCCTTTAGATGACTTTTTTTGCTCCATCAAATTCACAATGTCTGATGAGGGGTTCTATGTAACTCTACCTTCCAACGCCAGCGGAGAGGTATTTAAAGATAACACGAGCTCAAATTATACTACAGACCTTCCAAAGGCTATTGAGCTAAGTGGAGACTGGGTAGTGGGACTGTGTGAAATTGTCTACCCTCATACATGGTATAACCTGTCGGATCAGCATTCGTACATTGATTTAAAGAAGGTTGTTTATGAGGTGGGAGACAAATCTAAAGATGAGAGGAATACACCCCGTATAGAATACGCCAGGTCCAAGTTTTCCGGAGGGGGATATTTTGAGAGACCTCAAGACCTTTCAGATGCTCTAGTCCCAGCCGTGAAGAAATATGACAGGAGCATCGATCTAACCTACAATAATGTCTCGAAAAAGTTTGACTTCAAGGGGGATGGAAGATACAACACCACCTGTGTAGACAAACAGGTTATATACACCAGTGCCGAGATCCGCTGGGTGGGGCGCAGGTCTGTTGGAGATGGTCCACCATTCGTCAGCGTTCAAACCGAGCATGATGGAGAGAGGGTTGCTAGCTCGAATTTTGTATCTTCCATCCCCCTTGAAGTCAAACTTTTTCGAGACATTATTGTAGGTTAGATCGATGCTCCTGTCATATTTCTTCACGGCTGGGACTAGAGCATCTGAAAGGTCTTGAGGTCTCTCAAAATATCCCCCTCCGGAAAACTTGGACCTGGCGTATTCTATACGGGGTGTATTCCTCTCATCTTTAGATTTGTCTCCCACCTCATAAACAACCTTCTTTAAATCAATGTACGAATGCTGATCCGACAGGTTATACCATGTATGAGGGTAGACAATTTCACACAGTCCCACTACCCAGTCTCCACTTAGCTCAATAGCCTTTGGAAGGTCTGTAGTATAATTTGAGCTCGTGTTATCTTTAAATACCTCTCCGCTGGCGTTGGAAGGTAGAGTTACATAGAACCCCTCATCAGACATTGTGAATTTGATGGAGCAAAAAAAGTCATCTAAAGGCTTTGGAGGGTAAGGTTTACTAATTAATCATAGTCTGTAGAACCCACGCTTTATAGTGAATCGACGATGTGTTACACGGTTTTGTGGGCGATATTATTTGACACTTTTAACATCTGAGGCTCTGACCCAACTGTTGAATTTTTCGGGCCAATTTCTCCACCTCACAAAGACTTGGTCCTCCCCGTTGACTCTCCGCCGCTTTAAAATCTTGTCCACGTTATACACCCGCTCACCATTAATTTTTACTTTCTGCAATTCGGCCTCATAAAACGATCCGTGTATTCGATCCTGATCATAATCAACTAACTCGTACACTGGGGGGTAGCGGAGTATGCAACGGTCAACCGTAAATATTTCATCTGTGAAGCTGTTCTCATATTTCTTATCAAATACCCCACGTAGCTTTGATATTCTGACCAGATCCCCTTTCTTAAACTTTGTCTTTATTTTACCAGAGTCTATCGATGGGGTGATGCAATAGAGGTTTTTCATGACTTGAGGAGTATTCTCTGACGTCACTTGCATAGGTGTCATCTTAATGCTTGAGTGGAAGCTGTGGTTGTAACTCTCCACTAGCTTTTGAAGGACGTCGATGTACCGGAAGGTGTTATTAGCGGTGAAATATCTCCACATTCTACCCTTCAGAGTGCGATTGAAGCGCTCAACAACAGATGCCTTTAGATCACTGGCTGTACTAAAGTGGGTAATACCATATTTCTTCATCATTAACTTAAATTGTTTATTATAAAACTCTTTACCAGCATCCGTCTGTAATTTTTGTGGAATTTGACTCTCTTGAAAAACTGATTCAAACCCCTTAACGACCTCACACCCCGTCTTTCTCTTTAAAGCACGCACATACGCCTTTTTTGAAAAGACATCAATCACTGTTAGTAAATAGTTGAATCCGTCGTTATGTGTCGCCAAGGCTTGCATGTCACATAAGTCGGCCTGGAATTGCTTCAAGGGTTTGGTTACAAAAACACGATTCCGGGGAAACTTTACTCGTGCAGGTTTATGCAACGTGTAGGTGTCCTCGCCTGAAAGAAAGTCTTTTACTTTTTCGACACCGATCACACGTCCTTCTCTGTCCTTTAAACCCCTTCTCAATCTGTCAACACCCCCATAGCTCCCCGGATGGGCGGGGTCATAGTATGCATTGGTCAACACCCTCTGTTCTGACATTTTACTATCGAATGATAGTACAGGAGAACGGCTAGTGTAATTTAACCCTTGTATTAATCAGATAGATGAACCATATGATTGGATCAAAGTTTTTTTTATTACAAGTTTAAAACCATAGCATTACACAATTATAAAAACAAATGAATAAAAAACAAAACACGTCAGGATTAAACTAGAGCATTTATATCAGAGGAGATATAACCAACATTAGTACACATCAGATTTCATAGCCATAGCATCGGGAGACAGTCCTGAGTTCTTCCAGGATGGCTTCATCATCCCTATCACCATACACAGCTTGAATCGCGTTGTAGAACCCCTGCATACTCCTCAGCTCATGTAGAACGGTTTCAGCTACTGTTTTCACCTTCAGATCATCATCATCATGTATGCTCCGATTTACCAGCAGAATTCGAATAGCTGGAATGAATCGCGGGGTAAGAAGTTGTCGCATGACTGATTGAAAGTGGAGTTGGTAATAATCCTCATCCATTAGCTCTAGGCATTGATGCTGCAACTGACTGGGATAGCTAATTTGACATCCATAACAGTTATCTTTCTGATAAGCAGCACTGGTCATGTGAAATAGATGCAGAACAGCAGTCTTTACAGCCTTGAT
>OY747708.1:37405000-37480000 GCA_963556495.2 Valencia hispanica | reverse complement strand
AAAAACTAAAAAGGAAAACGTTTAATTTTAATAATTAAAATTAAAATGTGTGTATATATATATATATATATATATATATATATATATATATATATATATATATATATATATATATATATATATATATATATATATAACACACACATATATATATATATATATATATATATACACACACACACACACACACACCTGTGTAGTTATTATACATTATCAAATGTTATCCTCCTTAAAGCAAATCTCATAGCCATAACAACAGCAAAAGGTAAGACATATTTGATTGGGTGGTAAATATTTCTGCAGTTAGGAATTACTCTGGAAGTCTAAAGATTACAAAATTATTCTGCATGAATTATTTACACACACATATCCAATAATTTTTTTTACTGTACAAGAAATACTTCCATGAATTAATTTGCAACAGGGTTAGTTTTTTAGCTTTCTGTGCACTTCACAAACCTACACAGTGCAACATTTTGCTCAGTTAACACCAACATTAACTTTTTATCACACAACGTATGACCCAGGGTCATCTCCTTTTCTTATGGAGGAAGAGCTTGACATTTCAATTCTTCATAATACTTTAGGATCAAAGTTTATTGTGTTTTTTTATGACCAAGTGATAACAGAGTTAGCTACCTGTTTGGATGCTGTATTTGTCTAGCTGAACAGACAGAAGTTTTGCCATTAAAAGCAACCATGTGTGTAGTTCATTTTTAGAAGAGAGGATTAGGAACCTTGAGATTTGATGGATTTCAAGATGGGATGTACACTCCCTGGAAAATTGTCTGTCACCATTAGGATCAGGCTGTCAACACACCAGTAGGACTGTGAGATAAAAGATTAGATAAATAAAATATAATTATTCAGTGCCTTTTTAACTTTATCTAGGTTCCAGAAAGCCCGTTACTAAGACAAAAAGATAAACAACAAAACAACAACAACAACAACAAAACAGGACATATGGTTCGAACAGTGACTGCCAGGTAATATGTGAAACACAAAATCTTCTAACTGGAAGAGGACGAATGGAAAGACAGATAGAAAAAACTGGTAATGGTTGTTGCTCAAGCATTGGTATTTGTTTCTTATGATGTCACTGCTAGGTGCAGTAAGCTTTTAGATTATTGTGTTAAATACCATGGTAGACAACATGATCAGGGTTAATACCACAAGCAGTTTTCAAATTATTATTTAATTTATTAAGGGAAAAAGCTATTCATACCAAACCGGTCATACATAGGAAAATATTTCTTCCCTTAAAGCTCATACTTAATGGCCCCACAGTAACATGTTTGTTATTGTTCTTCACGTGAGGCAAGAGATCACGTCTGCAGGCAGGTGCCTGTCATGTGAGTTGGGCTGCAAGTGTGTGGTCGTATACATTGTCATCAAACGAGAGTAAATCTGAATACAATAAAGTTAAAAAAAAACCCGTCAACGGAATTTATCGTTATTATTGCGAAATTACAAATTCTAACCGTAGGGAAATTTTTGGACGGTATATCACAAATGGTAAAAAATCGCCCATTATCAGTTTAAAGGTACTTTTGCTAACAACAACCTTTAATCTGATATTAAAAAGGCTTTTGTTAAGCACACATTTCTGGACTAAAAATTGGGAGAGGGTGTTTTGGTCTGATTTACTGGCGCCATGTTTTCATCACAAAAATACAGCTTGGGTGGTAATATAATTTAATGTCTTGTCTGTAGTTTGTGGTTAAGACTGATTCATGACTAGAACTGAATTTTCTGAAAGCAAATAAAAAAAAGATAATGCAGTTAAAAATAAGTGACTTTTTAAAGTGTCTAGCATAAAAACCTTACATATCCAAGACAACGGCGGTACATATTTCACACTTATTTTTTTTACTGTGCTGCCTAAATGGCCAAATTACTTTCCCTGTTGGTAATCATACATTGATCCAAAATTATTAATACAGTATTTCTTTATTTATATTCCAATGGAGTGCCTATGAAATTTTAATAATAATAACAATAATAATAATGAATCAATAATCCATGGCATCCTGTATTCTGGAGTAAAAATAAATAAAAGCCCCCCTTTAATAATATAAGTATGACAAGAGAACATATTTTAAGTGAGAATGATATTTGTTTAACTTTATTTGAAAAAATAGCCAAGGAGTAAATATGTATTTATTGCATACACTTCAGAAAATCTTTCTTTTTTTTTTACGGTCAAACATCAAATCAGAGTTAACTTTTTTGTTTCAGACCAATAACTATTTTAAAAAAAATGTATTTGTGAAATGTCAAAACAAAAAGAGAATTGTTACATATTTTGTTATTACTTTCATCAAAGTCAGAAGTATACATACATTTCTTTAGCATTTGGTAGAATTGCCAGTTTCAAGCAACCTTCCAGAACCTTTCTACAATAGTTTGCTGGAGTCTTGGCCCATTCCTCTTGACAGAACAGGTGGACCTTGGTCAGGTTTGGGATCATTGTCCATTTGGAAGACTCATTTATCCCTAACCTTCAACTTCCTGAATGATGTCCTTAAGACGTTGCTTAAATGTGTCCACATAATTTAATTTTCTCATGATGCCATCTATCTTCTGAAATGCAACAGTCCCTTCTGTGGCAAATCAGCCCCACAACATGATACTGTCACCCCCATACTTCACAGTTGGGATGGTGATCTGAGGCTTCAAAAGTTTCCCCCCTTTTATTGTGGTTTTGAAGTAATAGCGTTCTCCTCCCAGAGTAACCTTTCAGCTCATGGTGGTAGAGGACTGGTTTTACTATGGATAGTGATACTGTCTTACCAGTTTCAGTCAGCATCTTTATAAGGTCCTTTACTGTTGTCCTGGGGTTGATTAGCACATATATCACCAAAATAAATTCCTCTCTAAAAGGGTTGGTCATTGAAATGAATTGTTTTTGTTATACTTGCATAATATTGTCTGAAAGTAAGAACGGGGGACCTTCAAGCATCTGGAAATTGAAGCTAAGGATTAGTCACAATGGTGGAGGTCAACAATTCATTTCTTGATGTTTTGGTTCAACTCAACTCAGATGGACTCAATTAACCTATCAGAAGCTTCTTAAGATCAGAATGGAATCATCTGGAATTTTTCTTTTTCCTTAAAAGACACACATTTAGAGTATGCATACTTCTGAATTTGATGAAAGTAATAATAAAATACTAAACAATCCTCTCTCTCGTTATTCTAAGATTTCACAAATATGAAAATATGTTAAGATTTATGGATCTAAATAAAGTTTAATTTGATTTGATGTTTGACAGAAGAGAAACAATTTTTTTTGTGTGCCCCCCCCCCGAAGTGTATGTAAATATCTGGTTTCAACTGTGTGTTATTGTGTCTAAAACATATTCATAGGATTTATGCATAATTTTCTTTTGACAAAACAATTATGTCTGAACAGAAATGAATTTTCACAAGCATGTTTGAAAGTGAAAAGGCAGAAAATCTAAGCAGTGTTTTGATTTGGAGAAATATGAATTTTAATTGGCAAATACCCTCAAATAAGCCATGCACTTAAAACATATTTTTTTATGATTTTACTTATGATTTCTCGACAAAAGCAGGAGCACAATTTATTTTCACAACCAGCTTGTTATGTGTCAACACATCTTTAAAAACAGGCTGGATTTTTTTAAGTTGTTAAAACGATCTAAGAAGACTGGTAAATGCTGCAACATTTTGTGGTAAATTGTCAAAAGCAAATGTGAGGTATCCATACCTGAAAAAGTTCATGCAAATTAATCACAGGAGAATTTACAAACTTGTTTTTCAAATTCTACAAATAGGAACAGACCTGGAAATTAAAACAATTGGACATTGAGGCCCATGTGAACCCTAATGCATTCCTTTTTTTATATTTGATTGATAGTTCACATGGTTCACACAGCTAAATTGTCAGCCTGACACTGTAAACTGGATGATCATGTCAACTGGTGATTAGGCCTTTATGGACAAGTCATTTTAGACTCATGGGCCTTTAGCCTTACATCAGGGAACACAACCATTCACCAACCAACCCTTAAGCTTGGCTTGTCTGGCCAGCTGAAGCCCAAATCTCCTCTGCCTTTTTCTTTTCAGGCTTAGCCAAGAGACTGCTTAGAAAACAGTGTGTTGAAGAATTATGTTATCCCAGCATACTGCGGGTGGTTTTGAAGATGTGTAATTTTCTCACAACAAGGATTCCCATGATAGCTCTCTGCTTTGAGTAGCTATTAATGCCCTTTCTTGCTCAGTGGTTTGTCAAATGCATTCATCTCAGGCTTGGCAATATATAGAAGGAGGAAACTGAAGAAAGGAAAGGAAAGAAAAAGAAAAAGAAAAAGAAAAAGAAAAAGAAAAAGAAAAAGAAAGAAAAGAAAAGAAAAGAAAAGAAAAGAAAAATTCATTTCCATAGTTATTTTGGTGAACATTTAGTCAAAACACAAAGTACTGTAGCAGGGTTGTGGTTTCTCCATCAACAAATCAAAATTGCTTGAAAATGTAATTCCTTAGATTGATAAGTTTCCCATTCCAATCATTACAGAAAAATTTATATTTGAAAATAGTTGCATTCTTTTAAACTTTGACAAGAACACAGATTGTTTTCCACTTTTTCCTTACCCTGGTGTTTTTGTTCGATTGCAGCTTGAAGCTGCAAGGGTAGTTTAAATTATAGACCGTTTTCTGGACTTCGATTTGCTTTATCCCTATACATTTTCAATAGTGACTGCAGAATGGATGAAAAAATGAGTCCCCCTTGGCTATCTTCCCAAAAAATGCTCCAAAAGTGCATGTTAAGTAGCTTTGACGTTTGGAAAGAAACAAGCAGTAGTAATGTATCAAACCTGTATACTTCGTAAATACTAAACATAGGCAAACTATTATAAATGCAGATAAATATGTATACATTATTTCTGCAATAAATTTATTTGCACCTTAAGGCTTACTCTGACTGCAGGGTATGTTTATGTGTAAACCACTTTATTGTTATCTGAATAAGTAATTTTGAAAATTTCACCTATTTTAATTGTTGAAAGATCAAAGAAAGTGTATGACATTACTAGATATTTTTTGACAAACAGAAAACCAGCTGCACATGGGATGTATCAAGCAAAGGACATAAACATCCAGCCCAAGAACTCAACATCTCTCTGGGTAATTACAAAGGACCTTGGGGGCTCTTTTTCTATTGGAAATGAGTAGCACATCATGTACATAAACAATAAAACAGTCTCTAGGTTCATTAGTTCCCATACCTTAGCAAAGAATAAATATTACACTTCTTATGTTTTAGTGCAATCACTGTACATTACACTGATCTCCTACAATTTGTCATGGAAGACTGGACATGCAAAAAACAATACAGTAATTACCTGTTACACTGTGGTTCTGGTTATCAAGAGAAAAATTTGTCTGACAAGTATTTACTGGTAAGACTTTTAAAGTTCATTTCCATAGCAGATACTGCAGGGAAAACAAATATTGAGCAAGTCAATTTTCCTCAGGTGAAATTCATACAAGCGGTTGGCAACGACTAAATTTTGTTTTTCCACTAGCACCTACTCGGCCCGACTCAGCTCTGGTTCCATTGTTTTCCCACTGGCAAAAGTCGGGTAGAGTCGGGCCAAGTTGATCCCATTTTTAGTCCCAGCTTTGCTGAGGTTCCATCAGGGCCAAGCGGGGACTGAAAAGCGACGTCAGAAAGCTGTCGTTCAATGATTGGCTAAAGGGTTAAGTCACTGGTTGCGTACACTGGTTGTCAACATTTATTTTTATAGTGCACTTTGGCGTATAAATACATATCCATAGCGTATTTACAGGTCACCACAGCAGGCTAATGTTAGCATAAGCTTACCCTCACGAGCTGTCGTGTCCCGTCCATAACTTCCTACTCCTGCAGGGCTTCCCACACACTTTTGTACTTCCTCCACTGTGTTTTCGCTTGCAGCATGCAGCTTTTTCAGGGTCTTTAGTCATTGACATTGCCACAGGCTTTATGTCAATGCCTTCCCGCTACGTTTTCTTTGTTTTTATTGCATTGGGCAGCTACGCCCTCTGGGGCCGCCCACCATATGATGCACCCACCCACTTGAGATGGTCCCATCTTGTAATGGAAAAGCAACCCGGGCTGAGTTGTGCGGAGTAGAGCCGGCCCAAGTAGGTACTAGTAGAAAAAACACCAAAAGTGATCCACACATATAAAGCAGTTCACAAATGGTTTTTCCCTAAGTCCAAATCAAATTTAAAGATTCTGAAGGGCAAATCCAAGTCCCTTTGACGTTGTGCTAAAAAAAACTTTATTCTTCATCCAATCCCTCTGGCATTGTGCTAAAATGAGTTTCATCATCAGATGTTTCATAATCATACATGTTGTCACCATTTAACAATGGAACAGCTGACGGGAGGAGCGCAACAGTTGATGCTGGCCCAGGCACGGATTGTTTGAAATGGAAAGAACATAGTGGCCGGCGTTTTTCTTGTGATGCAAATGAATCATGTTTTCAAACATATATAGATTTCTCAAGCAAAAAGGTACAGTTTGTTGGACCCCAAAACTAGCCGGGACTACTTTCTTGAAAGACTTCTAACGGCCAGAGCTCTGACCAGGAGGTGACCACAGATATTGGTCGGTGTATATGCACTATGCTGATGGTGAGGATGGGATACAACGTCATGTCTAAAAATGCGAACTATCCCTTTAAGGACACCTCAGCTCAAACCGTTAATCAAGTAAAGTAACACAGTAAAATAGTGAATAGACAACTTCCATTCAAAAATTTCAAACATCATTGATTCCATTGCTCCCATAAGTGTAAAGGTTGTCTCTGGTAGGAAGAAATCTGAGTAGAAATGCTCTATGCTCTATAACTGAAAAAACAGTCCCAAAAAGATGATGGTTCCCTGTGACATCTACAAAGAGAGACTTCACAGATATAACTTACAACTAAAGTATGCGAGGGAATCCTTCTTTTCTGAAGTAATAAGCAAAAGCATTAACAATGCTCATGCCTTGTTTGCATGGCTGACAGATTAACAAACCCTCCAGTGACTGTGGCATCTGAACTGCCCTCTACCAGAACCTCCAATGAATTTGCTAACTTGTTTACCGATAATAAAAAAACAACAGAATGTCAATTTGCACATCAATATTAAATCCAATGTTGGGTCCAATCAAAGCAGCAGGCGAAAACGCAGCTTTTCGAAAACGGCTTCCAGAGTGGAGAGTTCTGAAAACGCTGGGTGAATCGTTGTCATGTAAACGCAAGGCGTAGACTTTTGAAGATGATAACGTCACTACCAGCCACCTACGGCCATGTTGGACTTGCGCACTCCGCCTTTTTTACAGAAAAATAACAACAATGGCGGATCCAGGTAGTAGTACAGTCCTGTGTTGAATTAAGCACTAATTCCACTTTTTCATCAGTCCACACCACAGTTGTACACGCAGAGATTGCCATTGTTAGTTATCAGGAAATGTTTCTTTTCCGGGTTGTAAGGGGAAAACCTTGGAACACTGCATACACGGGGCACACTGCCATCTAAAGGACTGGCATAGGTACTACATTGTTTTCAGTCGCGCGCCCTGTCGTGTAAATGCAATGTGTTTTGACCCACGTATTCAAACAAAAACGCCAACGTTGTCATGTAAACAGCCCCTTAAAGAGAATTCACCCCCCTACCAGAGTTTTATTTCACCCACATTTCCTGTTTTAAAAATGCAGCAAAACAAGGAGTTGCCTGGTGGGCCGAGGGAAGCATGGGGGGAAAGGATTGGGCTGCTATCACTTGCTTGCTATTCAAACTCCAACTCGCTACAGGAGGCGTGGCTAAGACTCAGCTGCTTTTATACCCCACAGTGGCAGTGCAAGTGACATCATAGGTACCGGCCAATGTCACATATCACAGCAAAGCAAACAGCGATGGCTGATTCAAATTCAAATGGAGTGCAGACTTAACTTGAAGAAGGCACCACACTGACACGTTTAGGCAGAACATTTTAAATTAAATTATATTTTAAATTTAATAATTTTAAATAAAATGTACTTAAATGCAAAAATAATGACTACACATTGTAGACGACACTATTAGACACTCATTTATAGTTCATCAGCAACAAAAAAAAGAATTGATTTAAGGGTGAGTTGCTCTTTATTATGTACAGTACATGTTACCATTAACTTGGATTACAACAAGTAATATGATTACAGGTGAAACTCAAGAAATTTGAATATCGTGCAAAAGTTCATTTATTTCAGTAATTCCAACTTAAAAGGTGAAACTAATATATGATATAGACTCATTACATGCAAAGCAAGATAGTTCAAGACGTTATTTGTTATAATTTTGATGATTATGGCTTACAGCTTATGAAACCCCCAAATTCAAAATTTCTGAAAATGTGAATATTACATGAAATCAATAAAACAAGGATTTTAAAAAGTACTGAAAAGTATAACCCTGCATATGTATGCAGTGCTTGGTTTGAGTCATTTTTGCATAAATTACTTCCAAGAGGAATACGACTATTTTCAGTGTCTTCACAGGTCTGCCTAAAAAGTCAATCCGACAGCTGCAGTTGATCCAGAACACTAGAAGAACACATCACTCAGCTTTAAAGTCGTTACACAGGCTCCCTGTAGCTCAGAGAATAGATTCTAAAATTATTTTTTTCTATAATATAAAGTATAAATCACTGAATGGCTTAGCACCAAAATGCATTAAAGATCTATTGTGGGTGTATCAACCTTCCAGACCACTCTTCTGGTTAAAGTCTACTCTGCATTCCCAGAATCAGAACCAAAGACGGGGAAGCAGCAGTTTCTATGTTGCTCTAATTTGGAACAAACTTCCAGGAAACTGCAACAATGCTAAAACGCTTAATCACATTAAATCAAAGCAAAAAAAAACATTTGTTCAAAGTTGTCTTTAATTAATGCCAATTAGAACATTATTAGTTTTAATCTGGAATACAACTGATATTTTACTCATTGGAAATATAGATAGACATGTATGTTCAAAGAAAAAACAATAACACTAGAGCATAAAAGTAATATTGAATGTCTGCTTGAATAAAAGTACTTTTTATTTTGTCTTTGTAATGACATAGTTAATGCCTGTTTATCTGTTTATATGAGTTTATTCCTTCATGCTGCTGGCTGCTGAAGGAGGAGTAGCCTCTCCCAACCTCTCCTGTTTTCTAGCCTTATTATCTTTTCCTATTCTCTTTTTTTAGCTTTCCACCTAGTTACTTTATACACCCAGCCTCTGGAGTCACTGTATTAGTCCGGATCTCTTCTTTGGATTACTTTCTGCAGGACTGTGTGTTACCAAAATGGTGTTTTACTCAGCTGAGGACTTTGAGAAACCGCTCCAGAGAACTGAAACAATCAAGACAAAGTTGCACCATCTTCAGATTAATTTTGATCTAAACACTGGATATTGAAATGGGACAACTTTACCGATGACTACATGGAGGGTGGAAGAACCTGGCAGCCCGGTGTTATCTCGGTCCAACAGTCTCGCACAGAAGCCACAGAACAATGCTACTCCTCCAGCCAAAAGGCATTTAACAGGTAGAACACCCCATTCCCAATTCAACGAAGACTGGCTGGCTTTAAAGCGCACTAAATCTAAACCTGCTTTCTCTGCTCTGAGGAGGAAGAAGAAAGAAAAAAAACTGCAACCCAAAACAAGATATATCACTCACCCTGGAATGCCACTGAGAAACAGATTCGCAGCCCTCAGTTCCCCAAAAGACAACACAGCACCTGGGACCAGTCAAGGTCACCAGGAGAAATCCATCCACATGAAGTGGACACATAAAGCAATCCCCCCCCCCCCCACCAGCAAAAGTTATCATCATACATGACAGATCAATTATTGGTATCAAAGAGTTGTGTAGCCAGAACACTAGTGTTATCAGCTGCCCCAAGAATACAGTGAGAAAAATATCTGAAAAAATTCAGAGAATTTTAAAACACCCTAAATTGGAAAAGCCTGTTATCCACACAGGTGCAACACCTGTTACAGGCTTTTCCAATGTAGCCAAAAACAATCAGAAATTCTCAAATCAGACTTCTCTGATGTGCTACAGAGACTTAGTGAACTTAACATCAACATCTTTATCAGCGGACCAGTCCCTGAAGGAAATGATGAATGGCACAGTCGACATTGCATGCTCAATAAATGGTTAAAGAAAAAATCTGTTGAAAAATCAATCCCATTTATGAATAACTTTAAAATATTTGGATGTGCAAAACATTTGTTCAAGATAAACGGATCTTAATAGAGGTGAACTGAGACTGTTGACCTTAAATATTTTCTGTTATCTGAATAAACACTTGATAAAGCACCCGAGAGCTGACCTCAAAGCATTGCCCGTGGATACTATCAGAACAAACATTTCCTAACACACAAAAAGTGACATCATCAGCCCAGACAGCTGCACGGACTGACAGAGAACAACCATTTCCAGCAGCAAGCAAAGATGTACATTGCTCTGCAAAGTGTTCTTCAAGTATTCCAATGTCACCTGACTCATCAACACCTAATGACTCTCCGTTTAGAGATTTATCAGATAGACTGAAAGCACAAATTAGAATTGGGTCACAACTAACACCAAACTTGGACTACATCAGGCCTCTGGGACAAACACTGGATGTATTCCGCACATGCCCCAATTGGTAATAATGAACATCTGATATACAAGGTTACTGGACAGTAATTCTACTCCCACCATCTTCCAGAAGTCATCCGGCCACCCCGGATGACCCAAGTCATTACAAGCAAGACAAAACAAATAAATAAAGCCAAACAATCCTATAATAAAACAAATCTCAAACTGATCACCTGTCAGAAGGTTCAGCTACCGATTACCAAACCACATAAGTTAGCTTTATTAAATATTAGGTCTTTATCAGGAAAGTCACTCCATAACATAAAATACATGCACCTTTTTAATCAGAAACCTGGCTAGATGTAAATAATTAAACATCTGTATTGATAGAATCTACTCCTCCAAACTACAATTCCTTAAGCCTAGAGCAGGAAACACAGACGAGGTGGAGGTGTAGCCACAATTTTTTATGACTCAATGAACTTTAAAAAGGTATCCCTGGGCATATTTGACTCTTTTGAATACCTAGCCACCCAGATAAATGACACTAAAAAAGCTCTGTTTCTAAGTTTATGCAAACCCCCAAAACTTAACTCTAACTTCTTTAATGATTTCAGTGACCTTCTTTCCGTAATATGTATCAATTATGACCAAATAATCATTGTGGGGGACTTCAACATCCATACTGACAACCCCCAGGATAGACTAGCAAAAACATTAAGTGACACTCTTCACAACTTCGGCCTGACCCAGCATGTCAAAAACCAAAAAAAAAAAATGGAGGACACACTCCGGACATAATTATCTGCAAAGGTTTAACTACATCTGACATCTCGGTAATTGATATTCCACTATATGACTATTTCTGTGTTTTCTTTTAAAGGACCATCTCTGCTAAAATATCTAGCCACATCGAGATAACTGTAAAAAAGTGTTTTCTTGGGGACAGTTCAGTTGAAACCCTTAAACGTATTTACCCTTCCACCACATCCCCCTCATCTCCCAACTGCAACTTAGTATACAAGCTGGTAGATAATTTCCTCGTGAAAATTTCAGACATCATTGATTACATTGCTTCAACTAAAGTGAAAGTAGTCTCAGATAGAAAGAAGTCTCCGTAGACAAGTGATCCACTGGAACATAGTGAAAAAGGGGAGAGTTGACGAGCTGAGAGAAAATGGCGTATAACTCGACTCCAGGTTAACTTGGAGATCTACAAAGAGAGACTGAACAGATATCAGTTAACTTTAAAAGATGCTATGGAAACTTTCTTTCCTGAAAGCATTAAACAGAAACTTTAATAATGCGTGGACTCTGTTTACAACAGAGGTAAGACTAACCAATCCTCCAGTGACAGTAGCCCTTGAACTAATGTCGATAAGGGCCTGCAATGAATTTGTCAGCTTTTTCACTGAAAAGATTCTAACAATTAGACAGTCAATTAGCACTGAACCGACTACCAATGTTATACCCAACTAACACCAATGTAGAAAAAATGACAGAATTCCATGAATTAAACAAAACAAAAAAAACTTAGAAGAAATCATTAAACAAACTGGCATGAAATTTGTATTTTTTGAGTTTTTTGCTCATATTTGTTAGTTTCCCCAGCCTGCCTATACTTAGAAGAAATCATTAAACAAACTGGCATGAAATTTGTATTTTTTGAGTTTTTTGCTCATATTTGTTAGTTTCCCCAGCCTGCCTATGTCCCCTAAGGGGTTAAAACGACTGATTAGTGTTTCCGTTGTCCCCGGGTATGTCTGCCTACATAGTGAAATTAGCACTCAGAAAAGGGCTGTTTTGCAGTTCAGCATATGACCTCACGTTTCGGCATATGTCGTCACTGAGTTCCAGCCAATTACCCCCTTCTCTGAACTACACTCTCCAAGTCCCTCCCCCCGCGGCGCGTATTACAACCTAAACAACTAGAGCTACGGTAAAAGGCAAACAACTAACCGACAACATGGAGTCCAGACCGCATCGACACTGTCCTCCCCTCTTCCGAGCCACTGTAAAGCTTGTGGATGGACTTTATTTATGCAGGGAATGTACCATACCGACTCCCGAAGCGCGTGGTCATTTGTGGAAAACATTTCTCAGACGGATGTTTTATTAACTTGGGACAATACAGCAGTGGATTCGAAGATTGTCTTAAACTTTTACCAGGATCAATACTAACCCTCCGTGAACCAGCAAATATCCCTATACAAGTAAGTAGCCTATATTTCCACAATAATGTCCTTCAGCTGTTATATACCAGTGTTTCCCAAACATGACGAATCTGTGGCGGTGCGCCACAGATTAAACTCCAACCGCCACAGATTCAACACCGACCCAAAAAAAAACAAAACACCGACCGTCACATATTGCGTTTCGTTTTTCTTTTTTAGGCTATTTAAAACATGCAGCGCATTCATTCCCTGCTCTCTTTTCGTCTGTCACTCACGCGTCTCTCGCACACACATACACACATATGCCAGAAAAGGTCCTACATAGGATAGCAATACAAGAACGCAAATACACACACACACACACACACACACACATACACACACACACACACAGCCCCTTCCCTCCGTGCACAGCACATCTGTCTGGATCACCCGTGGAAGACGTGCTCTACCTTTCTGCTTCCTCCTCAGGTGCCTCGCCGTCCAGATCAGATTCCGGATCAAATTGAAACGCCATTACATAGTTATAGTAGTTGATAACTGAGCCATTACTGTCGTGGTGAAGGTAGAGACGCAATGAGGACGGATGGATGTGTGGACGGATGGATGATCAAATATTTTACTAGCCCTGCAATTTGTAAACAGATTATTGTTCAACACACAATATAATTAGGCCTAAACCTAATTACATTTCATACATAGGGTAATATTGGAATTTGGGCAATTCGTGGTGCGCAAATGCATGTCTGTCAATGTTTCATCAGATGCGGACGTTAGAGACTCAATTGACAATAGAGCCGCCTGGCTTGGGCTCCGCCCACCAAAACTCGGTCGTTCTGTGCTAATGCTAAAAGAAGGGCCACCTAGTAGGGGCTGCAATTCTACAAAAAGGCTGAGCTACGGCTAACGATCCTTTGATACAGTATTAAGGTACTCAGAGTGTGACTAAAAAGGGCCCAAACGTCGCAGGGAATTTTATACCAGGGGCACTTTAAGCTCCTCCTCTTGCTGTTGATATCCTACCCACAGCTTTCCTTAAAGTTTTCCCTGTCATTGGGTCTGATCTGATTAAAATAGTTAACTCATCCCTCCTGTCAGGTCTCTTCTACCAGGCTTTAAAAACAGCAGTTATCAAACCACTGCTAAAAAGGAATAATCTGGACAGCACGTTAATGCAGAACTACAGGCCAGTTTCTAATCTTCCATTCATCAGTAAAATAATTGAAAAAGCTGTGTTTCAGGAGTTAAATAGCTTCATAACAATGACCAACTGCTTTGATGTGTTTCAGGCTGGTTTCTGTGCTTACCACAGCACTGAGACTGCCCTCGTCAAAGTATTCAATGACATCCGCATAAATACAGACTGTTGCAGAACCACAGTGCTGGTTCTGTTGGACTTCGGTGGAGCATTTGACACTGTTGATCATGATATACTATTGGAATGACTGGAGAGTTCAGACTCTCTGGTACAGTACTTGTTCAGTTCGAGTCTTACCTAAAGAACAGGGACTTCTTTGTTTCAATAGGAAACTTTTCATCAGAACAAACAGAAATTACATGTGGGGTGCCACAGGGCTCCATCCTGTGGCCCCTCTTATTTATTATCTATATGCTCCCACTAGCCCAGATTATAACAACCAATAAGATTAGCTACCATAACATAATGCAGATGATACTCAGTTCTACATTACAATGTCACCAGGTAACTCTGAACCCATCCAAACCCTAAGTAAATGCATCGAGCAAATCAATGGATGGATGTGCCATAACGTTCTCCAGCTGAACATAAACAAAACAGAACTAATTACTTTTGGACCTAAAGAGGAAAGATCAATAGTCAGCACACAACTTCAGTTAATACAGCTACAAACTACTGATCAGGCCCAAAATCTAGGTGTAGTTATGGACTCAGACCTGAACCTCCAGGTTCACATAAACGCAATGACAAGGTTAACCTTCTATCACCTAAATGACTGATTTTGCAACAGGACCTCAAAAAACTCCCATGCGTTTATCTTTAGTCAGATTGAATACTGCAACAGCGTTCTCACAGGTCTGCCTAAAGTCAGTTAGACAACTGCAGATGATCCAGAACGCTGCTGTTTGCGTCCTCACTAGAACCAAGAAAGTAGAACACATCACCTAATTCTAAATTCCTTATACTGGCTCCCTGTATATCAGAGAATATACTTCAAAATATGTTTACTAGTTTATAAATCACTGAATGGCTTAGAGCCAAAGTATGTTGAAGATCTACTGTTACTATACCAACCCACCAGAACACTCAGGTCCTCTAATTCCCGTCTACTCAATATCCCTAGAATTAGAACCAAACATGGAGAAGCAGCTTTCAGTTTCTATGCTCCTAAAACCTCCAGACAACTGCAAAGCTGGTGAAACACTGAGTTCTTTTAAATCACAACTAAAAACGTATCTGTTTAGAGCTGCCTTTGAGTAATGCTTTTAGTGATGCTTCTTGCTTTATTGCTGTTTATACTTTATATGCTTTGTCTGAGTTTTACTGCTATTTTTATTTCACCCCTAAATCATGTAAAGCACATTGAATTACCTTGTTGTTGAAAGTGTGTTATACAAATAAAATTGCCTTGCCTTCAAATTGCGGAGTCCTTTCCAATACTCCACACTGCCTGGGGTTTGGAGGGTTTTCTCCTCTCCATTCTGAGTCAGGAAACGGTTTATAATTTTGGAAAACTATGTTGTGAATTTACATTTAAAACATTTGTTATCAAGTCTAAATAGAAAAGTTATTAAATAATTTTGAACCTGCGGCATTATGAGGAATGTGTGGTGTAGTGAGAAGAGGAAAGAGAATGTTGACTTTCTTAATCAACAGAACAGAGTAGTTTAATTTTGATATTTTCACTCAAACGTGTCCCTATCATGGCATCTAAGCTTAATGTTGAGAGGAAAGTGCTGCTTATTTACTTCTGAAATTACCCATAGTCATTTAATACAGTGTTTAGTTTGAGAGAGATCAGCTGGTGCAGTTATAGCTTGTATAACAGCTTGCTTTCACTAATAATTGCATCAGATAATTGTTTGAGACTCAATTCTCAAACCACAAGTCTAAGTCAAGGTACGAGTCTTAATGGCAAAGATATGTCTAGTCTGAAGACTTTGTTTTTGCGACTTTAGTACAAGAGTCAGAGTTGCAAACCTGAGTCTCCTAATCTGATGCAAAGAAATCAAAATACATTTAAGTCCATAAATGATGTGCAATAAAGTAGAATTATTATTTAAATATATTTATTACTTGGTAGAAATAACATTATGTGGTAAAGACAAGTTCACATCACCTGTGTTGAAAAACCAGTGTTAGCCATTGCTACGTGTGATTATGGCTCATTCAAACTGAATTTTGTAGGTTCTGAAGGCCTCTTCTCTGCACTACTTTTGTTAAATCTTTTTATAGACCTTCAATGGAATGTAAGTCAAGTGTTTGGCTAGGTTATTCTAGCAGCCTTTTTTGTTTTATCTAAAAACCAAAACTTTATAGGTGGTGTGATGTTTTTGGGGTGATATGCAGTGAATTTCCTCCTCTGAACATAGTTTGTACAATGAAATTCCAAGAGCTGAATTCTGCTCAAATCTGAGCACACTGAATTCTTTCAGAATTTAACTGACTTTTCCAAAGGTTATTTTGCAAACTTTTCTTTTTCCTTTTTTGGGCATAGTGCAGTGAGTGGGTATTGAGAGCATTGCAATTGAATGCATAGCTAGTTTTCGCATGGGAAAACTGTATCTGCTAGTTCCAGGTCTTTCTGAAGCTATTTGGACCACTTCCCTCGGCTCTTGGAAAGCTCTGATTAATTTCTGACCCCTCTGTCAGAAATGTTGAAAGAAAATCTGTTTGTGGCTCCTTTATGATAAAAAAATATATATTTTCACTTCCAGAATAATACCTCAATGGTATTCAATGTCACATTCTGAAGCTTAAAAAGATGTCTCTAACCTATTTCATCATGTTGAACCTTATCGTTGCAAAACAAGTCTTTAGAGAACACTTTACTTTTACAGATCATGATGAGCTTCTTGTGTTATACCTTAGTAAGGAGAAACCATTTCATGTTTGTTTTTGTCTTTTATTCCTATGCCGTGTATTTTCACATATTATTACACATACCTTAACCGACCTAATTGTTTTGATTTCTTGGTGTGAATTTCAAGCCAGTTGGCTCATTACAATTATATTTTCTTAAAAAACATTGATGTGTTTAAGACTTATTTTTCTCTATATAATTCATTCAAAGAAACAATGCGTCCCACAACAAATAGCTTGCTTTTCATTTGACCTCCTTTGCTGTTAGAGAATATTAAATTATTCAAACAAAATACTTTTGAAACATTATGGCAGCAGTAAAGGTTTCCAAACAGTTACTGTGATTTTGACTTACTTCAATGCTACTGTTGCCAAGGCAATTAGCCCCTTGTTTGTTGTATAGCACTTGGCTTCAGTTCACTGTCGATTTCCATCTGATGGACAGAATGGAGCCTTGTTACTGTTACACATCTGCATAGTCTTGACAGAGACAAGGCACTAATATGGCCTTGCTGTTTTTATTTTAACAGTTAACATCCAGAGTGAAAGCTCTTGGACATTGAAATCATTTACCAAAAAGCACAAAGCATGCCTTTTGAACTTGACTTGATCTCTTAATATCAAAACAAAAAATAACTTTAGAAAATTAGTGAACCTATTAGAACAAAAAACTCCCCCACTTCTTTTGATCTGACCCTCACCAACACACCTCTACTCTTCTCCCTCTTACAACAGTCCGTCAACCCCAACTTTACTTGAACCTGACATTTCCCAGGGGGCATTAAACTCACTGGCCCTGTTTGATTTAGGCAGGTCGGGTGTCAGTGTTCACTACAAGCCCATGGTGAACCATGAATAATGGATCTACCACGGGTCTGGGTCTCCCTGGGACTCCCAGCTGCCCCCTTCCCTCTCTGTAGCTGTGACTGGAATAGTCAATATTCCATTAACAAGCAATGATTCATAAATGTTGCTTGCGCCAGGAAACAAGGAATAGAAAAAACATGTGCAAGGAGGGGGAGATAAATTACTCCTCTTAACGAATCTTGATAACAAATATATTTATACATCAATAATCTAATATCAGAGACAGAAAATCTACAATAAAACAAGTAACTGGGCTATATTCTTAGATTGAGAGTTTTGGGGAGACTTTTAAATGTTACAGAAAATAAAAAATACAAACATTATTCGTACTTAAACATTTCCAGATTAAAGTACTCCAGTCATAATATTCATAGTCTGCCTTTGTTTTTTATGTCTGTGGCTTTCATTGATCAATTCTTCTCATTTACTAACCTTTACAAAAAAAATCTAAAAAGAACTACATCTACATTGCACTATTAGAGCCTAATGATCTGTGATGATACCTCTCCTGAAAGGAGTGTTAAGTGCCTTGAGATGACATCTGTTGTGAATTGGCGCTATATAAATAAACTGAATTGAATTGAATTGAATTGAAAGAAAGACCTAATGCTTTTCTTCACAACATGCTTGTTTACACTTCTCCTGCTTTTCATCTTTTCTTCCCTTGAGGTAAAATCTTGGAAATACTAAACAAGTTTTTCCAGACACAGGATCTATCTGAAAAGCAAGGAAGAGTTTTCCAAGGAGGTTGTGTCTCACTTCAGCCTTTTGCTGTATCGATACACAGCTGTAGATTAAATAATAAACTAAATCATTAACAGTAATAATTTTACTGCTCTGCAAAGGCCTTTGCAGAGCAGCAAAATTATGGCACTAGGATGAATTAATATGGCAGGGTAGATGCAATACAAAACTGGTGACACATTGGTTGTCATATTCTTTACACACTTTACCTACCACTTGCAAGATATTTACATCAAACAGCAAAAACACCTGTTCCTATGCATTAAATCTCACAATAAATGATCTTTTAAATCAAATTGAGCAATCTCATCTTTGACAGTGATTACTTTAAGTGCAGTGCCAGAGTCTGCTATGTGAGGGCAACATTTGTTGCATGCTCTGCTTTCGTATTTCTTGATTCCGCTGCTCTTCTTCTCAACAGTGTGTGTTCCTCATTTCCTGCCATCCTCATTTCTTAGATGTTGAAACATGGCCAGCAGGAAGAAGCTTCTCCATCTCACTTTTGTTGCTTACAAAAATGCCTACAGTATTCCTTATATCTCCATGAAACGCCATAAACATTATTGGTAGCAGAGAGCATCCTTTTCTATATAAGATCTTCAAAAGCTCTGTTCTGGCACAGGCCAAAATAATTTTGAGGGAGCCTTCTCACGTGCTGTTCAGTGAGTATGAGCTCTTACCATCAGGGAGGCGTTACAGAGCTGTGAGGTATAAAAGTAATCGATTTAAAAACTACTTAATTCTTATATCTGTGGCTCTTTTGAACAAGCACAGCTAATATAAGAGGAGCATCCTTGTATTAATAGCATGAATGTTCTGATGAATTCTTATTTCACGGTGCAATGTATAGGAGAGCATAATATATGACAGATAAATGTAGCATCGCTACTGTATACCGAATGCTGGTTTAGATAATCCCTGGGTGGAGTTGTGGAAATGTGACAACTGTTGTCCTATTTCTGTTGTCTTTTATTGTTGTATATGATCACAGTTGCTTTTGTAACTATATGTACAGTATTTTAATGTTGTACCCTTGGCACTACAAGTCCAAGACAAATTTCCTTTGGGACAATAAAGTTTAATCTAATCTAATCTCTTTTAGGGGTACAGCCAATCAGTGCCAAGGAAAATGAATGGGGCTCCTGTATTTGCTGCTTTGCAAAAGGCAGCCAATAGCATGTCAAGAAGCAATGCAGCCAACTATATTGCACTGCTCTGGGTGGCTGCATGTTGGAGTGGCTCTGTTGGCTACATTTTAAGTTTTGGTTTTTTGTACATTGGATCCTCTGTTTTTTTGAGGAAGATTGCATTTTTTACCTGTATACTGTATAGTTTTTGGTGCTGTGAAGCTGGAAGGATTTTTGCTGTCAAGTTTTCACTTTTTGATTACTTGTTATGATGCGTAACCATGGCAACAATGTGGTTTACGGCCGGGAGCAGCTGATTAACATTGCAAAACCTGAAATAATACCTCAACTGAAGCCACAAATCCCTGATGAGTTGATAAAGAGGAGATGTGGCTGCAGAGTAGGAGCAAAAAGGAGACAGAAGGAGGAAGTTCATGCCATCTCTTCCATCGATCCTAATGGGCAACGTGAGATCACTGGGGTTGATGATGCCCTCATCCTCCTGCTTCAATCAACCCACTGTCATCTGGACAAAGCAGGCAGCACTGTGAGGATCTTGTTCTTTGATTTCTCCAGTGCATTTAACACAATTCAGCCTGATTTGCTTTGTTAGAAACTCCTGACAACACAGGTGGAGCCCTCAACAATTCCCTGGATCAGTGACTACCTGACAAACAGACCACACCTTGTGGAACTGAAGAATTGTGTGTCAAACCAGGTGGTCAGCAGCACAGGAGCACCACAGGGGACCGTACTCTCACCATTCCTTTTCAATCTGTACACCTCAGACTTCCAGTACAAATCAGAGACCTGTCATCTGCAGAAATACTCAGAATACTCTGCAATTGTCGGGTGTATCAGAGATGGACAAGAAGCTGAATACAGAGAGCTGGTGGACCGCTTTGTGACATGGTGTGGAAACAATCGTCTTACTTTGAATGTAAACAAAACAAAGGAGATGATTGTAGATTTCAGAAGAAACAGGGATAAGTCAAACACTGTTTACATCATGAGAGAAGTGGAGGTGGTTGAGGAGTACAAATACCTCGGAGTTCACCTTGACAACAGACTGGACTGGAGAGTATAATCTCTTCAGCCATCATCTGTTGGGGTAGCAGCATCAGAGCAGGGACTTAAAAAGGCTCAACAAACTGAAAAAAAGGCTGATTCTGTTCTTGGCACTACTGTGGAAACACTGGAGATGATAATGCAAAGAAAGATTCTTCATGAATTCAGAAAAAAATATGGACAACCCTGAGCGTCCTCTTCATGAGACCATCATACAACAACAGAGCGTCTTCAGTCGGAGGGTTCTTCAGTTTTGCTGCTATACAGACCGCTACAGGAAATCCTTCCTGCCCACAGCCATCATTATCTACAACAACTCCTTAAAGAATTAATTATATGAGCTACAACAACACTTAATTTCCCTCTGGGATCAATAATGTGTTTTTGAATTGAATTTTGAAATTTAACATAAACAGTTTTGGTGTGTGTATAGTAGGGGTGTGCCATTTTGGGTGTCTCATGATTTTAATTCGATTTCAATTCAGGTGCTACGATTCGATTATAAAATTATTTTCGTTGCATACTGTATTTTTACCTCATTAAGGGTTTTTTCATTATTCCTTCTATAATTTCTAATCCTAAATCCATTCAGTTTCCATTAATTGAAGTTTCGAAACCAATTGATGTCCTATTTTTTATTTATTTGAAACCACAAATCAAACCAACACATGTCCAAAATATCCTTCATAATCATAGCAAGGTCAATTCTTCCATCAAAGCTAAAGGAAATGTGTGTTGGCAATTTGAATATAATATAGTGGGACCCTATTTTGACTTCCTTAAGAGGACACTTGGTCCAATCCTTAAATACATCAATTATGCTCTGTTTACCTTAAGAAGACTTAAGTGTGTTCCTGCTCTATGTAGTTGGAAAAAAAATAAGTAAACTTCAGATCAGCTTTTACCAGTCAACCATTACAGAAATGACTTGAAAATCTAAATAAAATAATTAATCTTCTTATTAGAAAATAAACCTGTAACAATAATAGCTCCCTTTTTAAGTCATACAGGACAAAGAAATAACACAAAAATTAGAAATTATATTCTGAGAAAGTAAGTGTAATTTTTCTATTCAAAGTAATAAAAATAAAAAGCAGCATTCTTCCAAAGGCAATTAAAATGTATACTCCAGTCTGTTTTTTTGCTCTCAATTTAATACAAAGCTCTAACTTTGCACAGGGTTTTCATAGTTTTTGCGTCAGTTTGACCAATGGGATGTTTGCCACCTGCCATACACAGAAACTAATCTGCCAGCTATGAGTGCAGTGCTCTCCGCCACACATTAGTCGCAACCGGGATGGAAAGAAGGAAGTTTCCTTTGTGTTTCATACTTAAATCTACACTTAGGCTAACGTCTGGTAAACATGAGCTGCCCTGCGTTGCGTTTGAAGAGGACGACCTGGACAGCACCGAAAAAGTGGACATGTCCGGGGAAAAGATGTTGCTGCTAACATCAATGTCACGGCCCCCGTGTTTGTGTGCTTTCCTCTTTCCTCTTCTCTCGCTGCTTTCTGGAGAGCGAGTGAAGCTCCGCAGGCTACTTGATTCGGCTCAGCCTCGACAACCCGGAAACAAGATGGCAACCGCGGCGTTGTGTACTATCTCCATGACAACAGCGGAGTCCCTGGTGATGACGTCAGTGGAGGATTCCTGCAGGGTGTTGCTGCGTTAACTGCAGCTGCAACTCTTTTGGACTAATTACCTTCATTTGCTGGAGAGTTTAAAACCACGCCGGACTGACTGCTCTAGGAGCTACTTCACCCATAGTAGACTCCACTTGAGCTGCAATGCTCTTCCAGACTTCAGTAAATGTGTGTGTTTAACTTACCTCCTAGGAAATACTGTGTTGAAAGCTCTTTTATAGTACTAAGACAGAGTGTATAGTTAGAAGTGAGAGTTACACCTCACTTTGTCAGAATTGCTGACATTTGAAATTATTTTATTTACTTGGGGTAAAATCCCCTTTTGAAGCCCTATTTGGCTGTTGTGTCTAGTGCTTTGTTTTTCCTTTTTTGAAAGCACTATTTTGTTAAAATCAAAAGCCTGTTATCAGTTTCTAGGAAACGGAGTATTTTTGTTAAGATAATTTATTTATCCCTTTTGTTTTGTTGTGGATAATTCAGGGCTGTGTCTAGTTAATTTAGTTAGTACCTCCAGCCCTCGACCTCTGTTATATTTATTTGGTTAATGTTAATAAATTGAGATTATTTCCTCAAGCCAAGTATGTTACTTACCTTATTCCTTTCCTACATGCGGAGAAAATACTCTGGACTGTGTGCACAGCAACATCCGCGGTGCATAGAGAGCTTTTCCTCGCCCCCATCTTGGCCTTTCCGACCACATCTCCATCCTGCTGGCGCCAGCATACCGCCCCCTGCTGAGACGTATCAGGCCAACGAAGAAGACGATCACTGTGTGGCCCAGAGATGCGGCCTGTGTGCTCCAGGACTGTTGTCAGTGCACAGAATGGCAGGTCTTCAAAGAGGCAGACACATGAGGGAGAGGTGGACCTGGAGGAATATACATCTGTCCTTGGTTTCATCTCCAAATGTGCTGATGGTGTCACCACCACCAGGATAATAACCTGCTATACGAACCAGAAACCCTGGCTGAACTCTGAGGTGAGAGCTCTGCTGAAAGCTAGGGATGCTGCATTCAAGGCAGGTGAGGCATCAGCACTCAGAGAGGCCCGAAAAGGACAGACTGGGGGCATTACGAGGGCAAAAGGCACATACGCCCAGAAAATCCAGGGTCACTTCACCACCAATGACCATGTGGAGGGGCATTAAATACATCACAGATTACAACACCAAGGAAGCACAATGCCCAAGAGACCCCTCCTTGCCAGATGCACTCAACCATTTCTATGGCCGCTTTGAGATCCCTGATGTCTCCCCCAGCACCAAACTTATACCACCACCTGGTGACACGCCCATCAGTGTGACCACAGCAGATGTAAGGAAGACCCTTCAGTGTATCAACCCTCACAAAGCAGCAGGGCCCGACAACATCCCAGGGCGGGTACTGAGGGACTGTGCACACCAGCTGGCTGAGGTGCTGGCAGACATCTTTAACACCTCACTGTCACTGTCCCCATCTGCTTAAAGACTGCCACGATTGTCCCCGTCCCCAAGTGCTCCACAGTGACAAGCCTGAATGACTATCGGCCCATAGCTTTAACCCCGGCAGTCATGAAGTGCTTTGAGAGGTTGGTCATGACCCACATCAAAGACGCCATCGATATCAGTGTGGACCCCCACCAGTATGCCTACAGGAAAAATCGCTGCACTGACGACGCCATTTCATCGGTGGTCCACACAGCCCTGACCCATCTGGAGAGCAGAAACTCCCATGTCCCTCTGCTCTTTCTGGATTTCTCCTCAGCCTTCAACACCATCATCCCACAGACGCTGGTGCAGAAGCTCTAGCTCCCTCGGACTGAGTCCCATGCTGGGGAACTGGGTCTTGGACTTTCCTTACCAATAGACCTCAGACTGTTAAGATCCAAAACACCATCTCCACCTCCATCACCCTCAGGACAGGCTCACCACAGGGCTGCGTGTTTTCCCCCTTCCTGTTCACTCTGCTGACATATGACTGCTCAGCGAGCAGGTTATTATCCTGGTGGTGGTGACACCATCAGCACATTTGGAGATGAAACCAAGGACAGATGTATATTCCTCCAGGTCCACCTCTCCCTCATGTGTCTGCCTCTTTGAAGACCTGCCATTCTGTGCACTGACAACAGTCCTGGAGCACACAGGCCGCATCTCTGGGCCACACAGTGACCGTCTTCTTCGTTGGCCTGATACGTCTCAGCAGGGGGCGGTATGCTGGCGCCAGCAGGATGGAGATGTGGTCGGAAAGGCCAAGATGGGGGCGAGGAAAAGCTCTCTATGCACCGCGGATGTTGCTGTACACACAGTCCAGAGTATTTTCTCCGCATGTAGGAAAGGAATAAGGTAAGTAACATACTTGGCTTGAGGAAATAATCTCAATTTATTAACATTAACCAAATAAATATAACAGAGGTCGAGGGCTGGAGGTACTAACTAAATTAACTAGACACAGCCCTGAATTATCCACAACAAAACAAAAGGGATAAATAAATTATCTTAACAAAAATACTCCGTTTCCTAGAAACTGATAACAGGCTTTTGATTTTAACAAAATAGTGCTTTCAAAAAAGGAAAAACAAAGCACTAGACACAACAGCCAAATAGGGCTTCAAAAGGGGATTTTACCCCAAGTAAATAAAATAATTTCAAATGTCAGCAATTCTGACAAAGTGAGGTGTAACTCTCACTTCTAACTATACACTCTGTCTTAGTACTATAAAAGAGCTTTCAACACAGTATTTCCTAGGAGGTAAGTTAAACACACAAATTTACTGAATATAGTTAAGTTTGCGGATGACACAGCAGTAGTGGGACGCATCACTAGCAACGATGAGTCCAAATACAGAGAGGAGGTGGAAAATCTGGTGCAGTTGTGCAGAGAAAACAACCTCTGCATCAATGTGAAGACCACCAAGGAGATGGTGGTGGATTTCAGAAGGGACAAGCGTCCTCTCCTTCCCCTGTACATCGAAGGAGCAGCTGTGGAAGTGGTCTCCAGCTTCAGGTACCTGGGTGTGCACATACCCAATGACCTCACCTGGCCAACACTTCACGTCTGGTCAAGAATGCCCACCAGTGTCTCTACTTCCTAAGGAAGCTGCGGAGAGCTGGACTTGGGAGCTCCGTCCTGAGGAGTTTCTATCACTGTGCAGTGCAGAGCGTCATCTGCACCTGCATCACCGTGTGGCACGGCAGCTGTACTGCTGCTGAGAGGAAGGCTCTGCAACGGGTGGTGAAAGCTGCACAAAGGACTGTAGGGAGCACGCTTCACACCACCTCGGATCTCTACACGTCCCGATGCAAGGGACGGGCCCTCCGCATCCTGAAGGACTCCACCCATCTGGCTCATAGCCTGTTTCAGCCCCATCCCTCAGGCAGGCGGCTGAGGAGCATATAGAGCAAGACCACCAGGCTCAATAACAGCTTCTTCCCTGCAGCTGTTAGACTGCTGAACTCCAGCTGTGTCCTGTAGAGCACATTTATTTATATTTATTTACTAATTTAATTTAAATATCTTATAATTCCGGACCTGAGTCCTAATTTCATACCATCCCATGTAACATGAGATGGTATGACAATAAAAGTTATTTGAATCCTTAAAGTGTTGAACGTTCATCCAGAATGATTAGGTGATCTTTAAGTATGCAAAAAAGTAGAACAAGATGAAAGTGTCAGAGAATAAAGTAATTTACTATCTCCTGTCACTATGACAGTGCAGCCTTTACACCCTTCCTCCCAATTTACACACACCATGAGACAAGGTGCATGATACCCAAAGGGCAGTCTTCATAGATATTACAGGAGTTAATGTTTCACAATGTGCTTCAGTTATTCAGGTTCTCATAAAGATGAAATAGTATTACAGCAGCAGTACCTTTCTAAGAAAGCATTGATGATTGGAGTTATTTTACATGACTGATTTCAACTTTTATTGTGGGCCCACTTTCACTAGTGTTTTGCTTGGAGACTAATTTATACCTAATTAAAGTGAAACCACAAAGAGAGTTATCAACTGCAGTTGGAATACTGAATGGTGAAAAGATCTCAACACAACAAACTTAAAAAAACAAACATCTGAGCTATCCCTTTAAAGGAGAAGTTATGTAATATTTGCTTTTGCATTTGCAACCACTCAAAAGCCATGTGAAAACCACAGCACTTTAAAAAAAGATACTATACCTTTATTCAAAGACGCGGGCAACCATATTCAAATTATTTTCTGAAATGTTTGTTCTGTTTTGCAGATAATCTGGACTTTCTAGTCTTGAGAATCTTTCAGAAGCGTGTATACTGGCATGCACAAACAAATTCAGAGTCAGGAATTTATTACTGAGACTTAATATAAAGCCAGCCATGTCATAATTCCCCATGAGTATGCAGGTAGGAAGACAAAAACTCATATGGCTGTTAAATTCCATTTTTTAAAATTATATTGCACTGGGGAAGAATGTAGGATAATAGGCAGAAATTATGCTTTTCAACATTAGAGTTAAGAGCTTAGGCACTTCTGAAGTAAAATATCTATTTTTGAGTTGAGACAGTGGCCAACAAAATTTAAAATTGAGCTTATCCAACGGGAGGTTTCGTGTTGCAAATGTAAAGACCAAGAATAGAACATTTGACCTGCATGTCTAGCTTGTGTTACCATATGAAAGGTGGTACATAACACAGAAATGATAAGCAGCTCCAAACAGATTACACATAAACTACTTGTTCAATTCAATTCAGTTTATTTATATAGCGCCAATTCACAACAGATGTTATCTCAAGGCTCTTAACAAGAAGTCATTTCAATACATTTATACAAACATTCCAATCAGTTAAAAAGTTTACTATTTAAGGAATCCCAGCAGATTGCGTCAGTCATTGGCGTGAGGTTGGGCCCCGTTGATGCAGACTTTCCAACCACAGCAATCCTTCAGCAATCCCTCATACTGAGCAAGCATGTAGCGACGGTGGAGAGGAAAAACTCCCCTTTAACTTGTATAGCACAAATATGGAAAGGCAACAGAGGGGGACACTAGGAGCAAAACTGTTTCATTTATATAGATATCCTCTTAGTTTTAAATATTAGTCTGAAACCCTACATGCATTAGTTCAGAAAAAGCTGAAACAATAAAAAAAAAAATTGTATAAATACTTTAAAGCTACTGTTGAATCTTTTTTTTTGTTTCAAACCTACTTGTGAAGTTGAAAGTCAGGTCAGATAGATTGAAAATGTCAGCTGCCAGTTCTCCTGTTTGTTTACCATCCCTCAGTTCCTACTGAATGACAGTATAAAACCCATGATGTGCTTCAACTAGAAAGGAGGGGGAAAAAATCAGTCCTGTGACTTCTGAGGCAAAATTGTGGCTTTTCTGACTGACAGACTTTGTAAACTTGATAGGATTTCCTGAAATTCAAAGCACAAGGTGATGTGGCAGTGTTTGTCACTACTGCCATCAATGGGTGTGGAAGTTGGTTATTATATGGGAAAATAAAAGAATGGCTAACTAAATTATTTGAAAAATAAGATGCAATAAGTGAAAAAAGAACAAATTTACTGGGCAAATAAAGATTTCAAATCTTACCTTTGTTTTTCTTCCTCACAATCCTAATTAGCTGCATAAGCAAACTGACAGAGGAAGTGGGACACCATGAACTACAACCTCTCATTTAAAATCGAGGAAAGACATTTTATGTTTTAGTGGTAAATGTCCTATCAGTACGAGCTAAAACAGCTCCAAGCATAATTGTCCTGTTTATCAGTTCCATTACAGACCTTCTAGAGGCATCAAGCCATGGCAATAAATAAGCGCAGGTACTGTGGAGTTACAGTGCAATACCCCCATCTCACTTGATAGATCTCTAATAAACAGTGCATCCCTTACAAAGTGAATTATGCTATCTATTTCAATTGCTTCCACAACACAACATCTCCCACACCAAAGCAATTACCAAGAGAGCTGATACACTTCACTGCCAAAGCCATAATTTATGCCCCTATAATACCCCTACTTCTAAGTGTTTAAAGTGAGTTTTTTATTTTTTTATTTAATGTATCTGGCTGTTAATCTAGCTATCTTGTTATAAATTAAAATTTGATCAATAACAAAAAGAAAAAAACAATTCAGACAAAGACAAATTTTTCCAGAAATGCTTGTGAGGTAATTTTCTTTTTTGTAAATAGACCAGAAAAAAGTGTATTGCTAAAAAAATGAAAGGTTCTGTTTTCACATAAAAAATGCACTTATAAACACATAATTATAATATATAATACAGATATAATTAATACATATATAATACATATATAATTGTAATATATAAATATATAATACAAAAGCAGGCTGCACAGTGGCGCAGTTGGTAGCACTGTTGCCTTGCAGCAAGAAGGTCCTGGGTTCAAATCCCAACCTGGGGTCTTTCTCTCTACCTTAGGTATGAGTGTGTGTGGTTGTTTGTCCTGTATGTCTTCGTGTTGCCATGCAATTGACTGGCGACCTGTCCAGGGTGTACCCCGCCTCTCGCCCCTTGACCGCTGGAGATAGGCACCAGCCCCCCTGCAACCCTTCATAGGAATGACGGGTATAGAAAATGGATGGATGGATAATACAAAAGCATTATTATAGAAGCCTTTAATTAGTTTTTTTTTAAAATACATTATCAAATTAATGGATTAGACTACTGGATCTGCACTAAATGATTGTAGTTACACGTAGTTACATGAATCTTCTTCAAGGCAAAGATATGTTTATCAAAATATGTATACACATTTGACTTTAGGTCCTGTCTACAACAATATTGAAAAACGCATAGTTATTGTTCACCCTTTGCACCTTTCATCCATATAAAAAGTGAAGGTTTTGCAGAGTTTGAAAAATGCTTTCCAGAGCATGCATTTCAGTAAAAAGTATTTTTTATTGTACCTGTGTACCAGTTTACTTTACTAATAAGGTTTTTAGAAAAACAATGACACAATCTATTTTGTGCATGATCACTATTACTTCACACATAAAGCATGAGCCTAAATATTAAGCAATAATAATCACCACCTACTGGTCCAGCAAAGGCATTTTAGTGCTTTTGTTTAGGTACAAATCAAATATATGGAATTAGATCTAAAGTTGTGTGGTAAATGTTTGAAAAATTATTTTCAGCAATAATTTATTCAGAAATGTGTGTTATATATTGTTTTCCTTAATATTTATTCTTCACACCTTTATTTATTTCATCTGCAGCCCGTGTAAAAGTAGTGTTCTAGTGAAGCATCAAATAATATTTTTCATATGAGCACAGAGTTTACAGAGTTAAGCCAGGATTACCAAAGAAAGATAGCAAACACTGTCATAGTTACACATAGGGTTGGACGATAAATCAAAAACAATATATATTGATTGATAGACGTGTGGTGAGATAGAAAAAAAGGCTAGCTATAAAGTTTGATTTAAAAAAAGTTTCCTTTCTTTTTCATTATAGCCTATCGGGTAGCTTAATACTGCAGTCATTATTTACTCCAAACCAGCCACAAACGCAGACCCAGGTATGCTCCTTCACCAAGCCCTTGGTCCTCACCAGTAGTTCATCAGCAGGTACATGTTGCGTCCCATTTAAAGTCGATATGCGAGGCACATCAACACTAAATGTAAATGATGAACAAAAGGACACAGGGAATACTACGGTCAGCAAAGTTGTTGTGGTGGACAGTTTTTGTTTCTCACAAAATTTCAGTTATGGTAAAAAAGATGTTTGAAAAAAAATAATTTAATTTAAATCAGTTCATTAAAGAATAGCAAAGTGGCCAGGGCTGCACTTAAAATATGTTTTCTACACTCTTTGATAGTTATCAGTAATTATAGACTAATATGACTTCTTTTTATCAACAAATCTGACAGGAGTTAAAGGCTAGGTTAAGCCTACTAATTCATGAAACGCACTGCAGTATTTCATTTAATTTGTCAAATACCCCAGAGCTTGCATCTAATCAAACGTTGTGTTTTCTTGTCCTAATCTGGTAATCCATATATGATTCCACTTTTATGAAAGATAAAACGACTATTTAATCAAACATCTGTGCAAAACTAAGACACTATAAATACAACTATTCCACAACAGACAACTGCCAAAAACCCCTCTTTTTCTGCAGTAATAAAGAAACTTAGCAGAGAATGAGCTAAGAATCTGTCATTGTTAACAGCTAATTAAAAGGTGGATAGAGAAAAAATAGCTTATAAAACTATAAACAAAGAGACTAAATAGCAAGGACATGATCAGGTAAAGAGAACCATGACAACACTTAATATAATTGTCGGTAAATTCAGGTTTCCCTGATTTTTCTATCATGGCTCATGCTGGAAGCCAAAGCAGTGCTGTGAACTGGGACAGCTTCCCAATCCCCTTGCTCAGAAGTATTGTTGTCTCTTGGGTATTATCTTACAAAGTCCATTATGCTGCCGAAAAGAAAAAGGAGACAGAGGATCAGAAGTGTAGTTAGTCTAGCATGCACAGCTGCATGCATACACAACACACACTCCGATGTGCACGCATAGTAGTTTAATCTTTGCAAAGACGTGTATTATTGGTACAAATCCCTATGCGCGTCCGGATTACTGATATGTGTGCATGCAGCTGTGCAACATTAAAAACAGATATGACATCTTCATACCATAAATTTGTCTGTGGCAGATAATGCAGGCATGGCAAATTCACTGATGTGTAAACAATATGTAGAAACCCCAAACCCTACCACCACATAAACCACATTCAACTGGTACAGTCATGATAACTAGTATTTTTAGAGACATGGTCCCACATTAACGCTAGTATGAGGGCCTGATTTCTGTATTCACATTATAACATACATGAACAGTGTAGTGCACAAAACACCTCACAACTGACCTTTCACCTCATTTAACTCCTTTCCAGTCAGTCCTTCAAAAAGATCTTACCCATAAGTTTAGTTTTATTCCAGTTTTATTCTATGCAGATGGAGCCTTTAAAATATACACGTTTTTAATAACCTTGTAATGCTCAAAGGAAAATTGTCTGAATAGCTGTCAAAACTTGTCAGAGATCTTCAAATATCAGCGTTATGTTGTTAATTTGGAAATCTGAAAATAATTTATTACAGCCTATGCTCAGTAACTTTCAACAGTGATTAATGCGTAGAACTCTGAATCTGAACTTGCCTTTTTATTCAGTAGAATGACTACATGCTTGAAATCTTGGAAATGAAAAAGCTTCAGGAAATACTATTTATTCAATGTTAGTGTTAGCAATTTTGCGTTTGAGTTGGAAATTTGGGGAAAAAATATTATTGGCTATCTAATAATTATTATTTGCATCCTGTTAAGTTCTCCTCTGATTGGTGGATCAGCCCTGATGACAACATCTCTATTGTATCAGTACTTTTTCTAAATATTCTCTCCGAAGATGAATTGGCTATTTGGAAGCTTTATCATATTCAGAAACTCAACAAATTTGGGAGATGAATGAGTCGTGCATGACGTATTGCATGTACGTATTTTAAGGGTTTTGCTAAAGTCACAGTAGAAATGGCTCAACAGCGCTTGGCGGAATGCTTCAAAACACCCTCCCCATTTAGCTTTTTTTTTCTTTTTTTTTTAATGGTAGAGCTATGAAGTATGGCAAACTCGTAGATCTTCCAAAGACCTACCTAAAAGCCTTAAAACATCATAGTCCCAAACACACATGATGTCGGCCATCTTTCTCTGAACGTGTAATTTTGACTGATTTTTATCCCTTTTTAGCCCAATTTTGCCTTTACATTTGATCGAACCCCTCCAAGGGATTTTGACCGATTGGCTTGAAAATTGATGAGGATAGCCTTCAGGTTTGGCAAGGCAAGGCAAGGCAATTTCATTTGTATAGCACACTTTCAAAAACAGGGTAATTCAAGGTGCTTTACATGATTTGGTGATTAAAAAAACAAAACAAACAGAATATAACATTAGAAATTTAAAAAGGAAAAGTAGCAAATGAGCATGAAACACAAATTACACATGATTAGGGATGGGTACCCAAACCCGGTATTAAATTGGCCCCGGGGCTGATTCTGATGGTCCACCCGGACCGATAAGCTTCAGCCTTATCGGTCCTCTTAACTGTAAAATTAAGGTCGTATTCATGTTTTGCGGGACAAATAAGCACAAGCCAAACACTGTATTGCAGCCCACTCCTCCTTAACAAGCACACACGCTGCGGGGACAGAGTGGCGAACACATGAGCGCGCAGCATGTGTGATGGCAGAGCGAACGAAAATATCCGAAATTTGGCTTCATTTTACGAAATGAAGCCCAACTACACCAACTACAAACCGAAAGATGCACGGTGTTTGACCGCCTGAGTGCTGCAGCAACAACAACCCCTGAATCAGATACCCTACAACAGGTATGTATGTTTGTATGCAAAGCAAACACGTGACGCATGGACATAAGTTTGCCATTTCATTCATACAATTAATAAATGCTGGATAATTTGAACAACAGTTTCCTTCTCATCTAAGTTTTTTTTTTTTATCTTAAAACTACAGTTTACCTGCTATTTTATTCGTACAATTAATAAATGCTGGATATTTTTGAACAACAGCTTCCTTCTTATCCAAGTTACTTTTTTTTTAAACTACAGTTCATTATTTGTGTTTTTCCCCTTTTTTTTGTCTTAAAAAAAAAAGTACAGATAAGGATACTGATAAAGTACTGGATCGATAAGGAGTATCATTAAGAGTAGTAGTATCGATTAATCCATAACGATACCCATCCCTACACATGATGCACATTAAACATACACAACACGATACACAATAAAGCAAGAGAGCATGAACACATTTGATACATATGACAGTAATCATTTACTCAAAGGTAATTTTAAACAGACTGGTTTTTAGTCTTGATTTAAAGCAGTACAGAGTATCAGCAGCTCTGCACTCGTCAGGAAGTCTGTTCCAGATAAGGGGAGCATAGAAACTGAAAGCTGCTTCTCCATGTTTGGTTCTTAGTCTAGGGATGTTTAGTAGGCTAGAGTTGGTGGACTTGAGTGGTCTTGGTGGTTAATACCATGACAACAGGTCTTCAACATAGTTTGGTGCTAAGCCATTCAATGATGTATAAACTAGTAAAATTATTTTGAAATCTATTCTCTGAGCTACAGGGAGCCAGTGTAAGGACTTTAGAACTGGGGTGATATGTTCTGCTTTCCTGGTTCTAGTGAGGATGTGAGCAGCAGCGTACTGGATCAGCTGCAGCTGTCTGATTGACATTTTAGGCAGACCTGTGAGGACGCTGATGCAGTAATCAGTCCTACTAAAGATAAACGCATGGATGAGTTTTTCCAAGTCCTGTTGTAACGTCAGTCCTTTAAACCTAGAAATGTTCTTCAGGTGGTAGAAGGCGGACCTTGTTATTGCCTTTATGTGACCCTGGAGGTTCAGGTCTGAGTCCATAACTACACATAGGTTTCATGCCTAATCAGTAGTTCGTAGCTGTATTAATTGAAGCCGTGTGCTGACTCTTGATCGTTTCTCTTTGGATCCAAAAATAATTACTTCAGTTTTGTTTCTATTCAGCTGGAGAAAGTTATGGCACATCCCTCCATTTATTTGGTCGATGCATTCATTTAGGGTTTGAATGGGTTCAGAGTCACCTGGTGACATTGTAATGTAAAGCTGAGTATTATCCGCGTAGTTATGGTAGCTAATCTTATTGGTTGCAATTATTTTGCCTAGTGGGAGCATGTAGATATAAAATAAGAGGGGCCCTAAGATGGAGCCCTGGGGCACCCCACATGTGATTTCTATTTGTTCTGATGAAAAGTTTCCTATTGAAACAAATAAGTCCCTGTTCTTTAGGCAAGACTCAAACCAGCTAAGTACTGTACCAGAGAGTCTGACCCAGCTCTCCAGTCGTTCCAATGGTATATCATGATCAACAGTGTCAAACGCTACACTGAGTTCCAGCAGAACCAGCACTGTGGTTCTACCAAAGTCTGTATTTATGCGGATGTCATTGAATACTTTGACGAGGGCAGTCTCAGTGCTGTGGTGAGTACGGAAACAAGACCGAAAAACATCAAAACGGTTCATCATTGTTAGGGAAGCTATTTAATTGGTGAAACACAGCTTTTTCAATAATCTTACTGATGAATGGAAGATTAGAGATTGGCCTGTAGTTCTGCATTAACGTGTTGTCAAGATTCTTCTTCTTTAGTAGTGATTTAATAACTGCTGTTTTAAAGCCTGGGGGAGGACACCTGATAAAAGGAATGGGTTCAGAAAACTTACAGTAATCAATTCTACTGGTGATAAAAGCATGAATCAGTGTTTCCGTGTTGGCCCGAGAGAGAATGGGGTGGACTCTGGCAATGTTCGTTAGATGATTAAAACCTATTTTAGTATTGTTTTTAATGTGAGGGATAACATTCAGCTCAGAGTCAAAAATCACACCCAGGTTCTTCACTTTTAAAGAAGGATTAAAAGACATTGTAGTTTTGGTAAAAGTTTCTCTCTCTAAACCTTAGGCCCAATGACTTAAACTTCAGTTTTGTCCTTGTTGACCTGGAGAACGTTTTCTGCCATCAAGGATTTGATTGTCTAAAATGCAGTTAAAAAAGTGCATCCATTGGCCGTGTGTCATTGGGAGACACAGAGATGTTCAACTGTGTATCGTCAGCATAACTGTGAAAGTTAACTCTGGGTCTTCTGATGACGCTGCCAAGAGGGAGCATATAAAAGGTTAAAAAGCACTGGACCTAAAATTGAACTCTGTGGCACACCACATGTAATCTTGTGGACTATAGAGGAGCAGGTATCTAAACTTAACATAAAAGTCCTGTCTGTGAGATAAGATCTAAACTATTTGTGAATAGCATTAGAGAGACCAATCTGTTTTAAACGGCTTAAAGAATAGTGTGGTGCACTGTATCAAAGGCAGCGCTTAGATCCAGTAGGACCAGCACTGTCACACTCTATGCATCACAGTTTAATCTAAAATAATTTAAAATCTTCAAAAGGGTTGTCTTGGTGCTGTGGTTCACCCCAAAACCAGACTGAAATTTCTCCAGGACATTTATGACATTGATCTTTCTTTTACTTTATTGTTTATCATGTGTAATGTGTGCTTCTTTTACTTGTAATTTCCATTGTTTTTTGTTTTTTAAAATCACCAAATCATGTAAAGCACCTTGAATTACCCTGTTGTTGAAAGTGTGCTATACAAATAAAATTGCCTTGCCTCGCCTATTAACATGAATAAAATCATTAAGTTGAATTAAAACAAGTTTTTCAAAAATTTTGCTAAAAAACAGTAAGTTAGATACCGGTCTAAAAAATTTTTAATCGTTAAAATCTAAATTGCTCTTCTTCAACAAGGGCCTCACCACCTCGCCTTTAAAGGCGGCACCCTGTCTCAAGAGAGCAATTCATTGAGGTTAAAATCTCATCTCTAAAAAAATTCATAAAATGACTTAAAAAATGAATTAGGAATTGGGTACAAAAGACATGTGATGGGTCTCACTCAAGAGAAAACTTTATCAAGAATCTCAGCTTCTACCAGAACAAAACTGTCCAGCATTTCCTCTGGTAAAAACACACGATCAGATTTGTCTAAAATCATGTTACTTTGAGAAGATAAAACATTACATCTGATGGTGTCTACCTTCCCTCTACAATGGTCTGCAAACTCCTCACAAAGAGTGTTTGAGGGGATTTTATGAAATGCATCAGAAACACGGTTAAATTTTTTGTCAATTGTGGAAAATAGAATTAAGGGATTATTATGATCCGAGATGATTTTGGAAAGGTATGCATTTCTTGCTGCATCATTGTATGATTTGAGAAGTTCTTTGTATATTTGATGGTTTATCGCCATTTTATTTTTTCTCCATTTTCTTTCTGCCACCCTGCAATTTCTCTTTAATTTTTTGAGGCTTTCATTTCTTCACAGCGATTCAAAGTTTGTGTGTAAACGTTTAACTTTAAGTGGAGCAAGCAAGTCGAGAACGAATTGAAGCCTACTGTTAAAATCATTGACAATAAAATCACAGGGGGCAGGTAAAGCCAACCCAACCCAAAACAAAGAAAACCTGCAGCCACTTCAGGGGTTAGATGACACTTCCTGACAGTTCTCACAGAGGTCTCCCGCTGGAAAAAATTGGTGATGTTAAAAAAACACAGTAATGATCAGAGACAGCCAAGTCAACAACAAATAACACACTGGTGTACAGCCCATATGTGATGACCAAGTCCAGGTTCTTTCCTCTTTTGTGAGTCGGCTGTGTGACATGCTGGGTAAAATCCATGAAATTCAGAAGATTTAAAAAATAAAGGATCTAAATGGTTATCCACATGTAGATTAAAATCACCAGCGAGTTGTGCAGAGTGATAAAAATTCTGAAAATTCTTGAATAAAAGATGTGTTCTTTTTGGGAGACCTATAAACTGACACATAAATTCTGAGGAGTGCTAAAAACATTTGCAATATATTCAAACTTGGTAAAATTATCAAATAAAACAGGTTTGGCAGAAAGCGTTGACAAACTTATAAAAGCAGTACCACCTCCCCTTCTGCTACTCCTCGTGGAATAAGTGAAGTTAAAATTTGGTGGGGAGGCCTCTGTAATAACAGGGGCATCTGCACTCAGCCACGTTTCTGTTAAAAATAAACACTGAAAACTGTGGTCTAAAATCAGTTCGTTGATAATAAAAGTTTTGTTCAGCAGAGAGCGAACATTTAAAAGTGCCATATTAATAAGTGATTGCAGATGGAATGACTTGTTTGATTTATTAAAAGTGGAACTTTTAGTAACTGTTTGAGATTATTTGTGTTGCATTTGTTTTATGATTTTTAGTCCGCTCTGCTGATAACAGGTATGAATGAGGCATGGCAAGGTCCAAGTCCAGTATGTGAGTTACTGTTAAAATCAGAGCTAAGTTCATAAGAGCAGGGACCAGCTGGACATCAAGATGTGGCGGAGGGGGCAGAAAGGGCGGGGGCAGCTGGGGCTAGTGTGGTAGACAGGGGGGGCGTGGGCATGCCAAACTCAATGCCAGGATGCGGGATCCCTGTCTATTGAGATGGAGCCCATCCCCCCCAAACAGATGACTCCTGCCCAAGAAAATTTTAAAATTGTCTTTAAAACTGATGTTGTGCGTGACAGTGGCAGAGGAAAGCCAAGTGTTCGGAGATAAAAGTCTGCTAAAACGACCAATTCCTCTTCCCATGGTGGGAGTGGGGCCAGAGACAAAAATAGACACACGTGAATTTTTTTTAAAGATTAAAAAGGTGAATAAAATCATGCTTTAGGAGCTCAGACTGCTGCTTACGAATGTCATTGGTGCCAGCGTGAATTACAACTTTACTCACACCTGTATGTAGTTGAATGAGCTCTGGGATCTTTCCTGCAATGTCAATCAAGGTGGCTCCAGGGAAACAGTTTTTTTACGTATCCTGTTTGGCAGCCTGGAGCTCAGAATTGGTGTCTGAGTACCAAGTAGAAGCCCAACAGATTTACTTTCTCAAGCTGAGCACTACAGCTTTTTCTATAGTACTCCACTTGATATAGATGTGTGAAAAATCTTTATTATGAATTGCTGTGGGTTTTATTTCCTGATGTTATGGACACGGAGATGGAAAATAAAGGGTTAGAAAGAAAGAAGATGAAGAAGAGAGGTAGGAAACAAAAGGTCAAGAGAGAGGGTGAGTTGAAAATACAGGAGAGGAAGGGGAACAAAGAAAACATCAAAGTTTGCCTTCATACCCACAGGATGGCAGAGAGAGGGGAAAAAACAAAAACAAAAAAGGAACATCAACAAAACAAACCAAACATTGTGAACTAAGAACTACACAACCACAACACATAAAAATGGATATAAAAATACAACAACAATGTCACAGAAAAACTCATGGTACCGATTAATCAAGATCTAGCAATGATAACCTCAGCCCAAGAATATATCTGTAAACACCAGAGACCCTACACCTATGTGTGTGTGTGAGCATGCTAGTGCATATAGGGTTTCTCTATAAGAGTGTTCGATAGCTGGTATGAGCAGCCATCAATCAGTCTCCCAGGAATCGATGCAGACATGAAGGAGATCGGAGCCAAGACGTCCAAAGGACCCCCAGAGCCCCAGACGGACCAGGGTGGGGCCGACCGCATCCCCCAAGAGAAGAGCAGAGGAGAACCCCAGGGGAACGTCCAGCGGCTATGATGCAGGGGCCCGGGGGGCAGCAGTGACGAGCCCACTGCCCTCGCCGGCAACCGGCTGCGCCAGGGCGGGCCTGTCCATGGACTGGGAGAGCCGGGGCCCAAGGGCGCTCCACCCCCCAGCAGGAACCCGACCAGGGACTGGCCAACGAGGGCCCCCCGTCACCGCGGGGGCCGCGGACGGCCACTGGCCTCCACGCGCCACCCTAGGCCAATTCCCACTTTCAACATCCCAGCGCCCCACCCCTGCCCCACGTCAGGACGCCCCACTGATAGCCACAGCGGACGGCATCCCCAGGCCAAGCTCAGCCAGCACCTGGACTCTAAATTGTACCAGCTCATGAGTCCTGACAAAGGCCAGGGCCAGTCCAACCCGCAAATGAACAAACCACACAAGATGCGCACAGAACAGGTGATCGAACAAGCAGAGACGCTGGATCTGTATCCCGCCGAGCCACTGAACAGGCACCACCCAACAAACCCAAACCTGGCACCCCCAAAAGAGGTGCCCCAACCGACCAAATGAAGACATCAGCCCAGCGCGTCAGCCGACCGACACACCAGCCCGGCCAGGCACGCAGCAGGTCCGAACCGGATTGACCACCGATGCACCAGTGGGCAGGGGCATCAGTCACTGGCAGGGAGTGACGGATGGGAAATAGGCCCCCCATTTGATGTAAGGCCCGAGGTGCGCCAGGCGAGAGGGCAGCCCTTTTATTTTGTTAACGTCAGTCGATTAAAATCGTACCGCCACCCATCTGGGCCGGCTGCCCGCCCTAGACCAGGTCGCATGGTGTCCATCATTTGCTAAAACTAGTGCTAATTGTCCCTTTGTTTCCACATCATCTCCACTGTGGGGTGAGTCTAGCCTTTGAAGCCCGTGCGGTCCAGCGCTGTGGTTCACTGCTTCACCGAGTTGAACTTGGCCGATAAGAGCAAAGACTTTATGATCGTCCCCCCACACACACCCTCTTCTCTTGCTCTCTCTCTCACACACACACACAGGTGATAACAGCATCTTGGAAGTGATGCTCTGCTTACCGTCTTCCATTTATAAATTTTTCTAAGATCGTTGGTAGTTTGTAGATTGTATGCATTAAAAAAGATGGGACTGTCGACACAGTGAGTTGGCTGTAAGGTTAATCTTTTGTGTTAATAAACCTTGTTATATTTTAAAGAGAAGCTTCTCTGTTTTAATTCAGCGTGTACATCCACTTACTGTTCACAACGTTTGAGCTCACATCCTTCAGAGGAGACTGAAAGTCTGGAAATTCTCTGAATATTACGTGAATATAGGAGTGGTGCCCCAATTAATTAATTAAATCATTGAATCTCATCAATAGTTATATTAATATTAAGTTATTGGTCATAACTATTGATTTTGAATTAAACCAGACATTAAATCGCTCACACTATGTGCCTTCTCCATCCCCAACACATGGAATTATGTTTGGCTCTAATTTCTACAAACATCATATGATCTGCACCAAATTCAACAACATGGATATAAGTCCAACCCTTAGCAGATATGTATGCAAAATTGTGTTGGGCGTGGCCTAATTCCTACACAGCGCCCCCTAGAAGCATTAAAACAATCATTCAGAAGCAATACTCAGTACATATTTGTAGTTTCTGAAGAACTAATAAATTATTTTTAAGTCAAGGTCCATACCCCACATGAAGTCATCCATTTTGGTTAAAAGCTGCCTTTTTGGCCCTTTTCAACACTTTGTAATGCATATTTCATCAGCAGGCCCATTGGAAGCATTGAGGTGGCATTGAGTTGGCGGTGCATGAGTCCTGCGATCGCAGCACAGGTAGGAGCCGAGCTAAGCACCTAGGGCCATTCGAGCCTGCTTGCAGCTTTAATTTTATTTGCAACGCATATTTTGGAATCCAGTGTGGTTTATTTTCTACCAATTTGGTTTGAATGTGTAACTGGTGTGAGTGTCCTTGTGTTTCCAACAGCACAAACACCAAACGCATAAACACAAAGATACATGTACTCCTAACTTTTCAATGAAACGCAAACTTTTTTGACTGTGGTTTTGAGAATTAGCTTAAGTTTATCACTGTTATATCTATCTATCTATCTATCTATATATAATTTTGACAGCGTATTTTAAACATTAAATGGCAGTGGTAATTCAGGAATCTCTCAAACTTAGGATGAAATTAAAGGGATAATATTGTCGTCACTGTGAATTATTTTTGTCTAACTCTGGTTTTTGGGCATCCAAGAAGAAAAGAAGCTCAAAATTAACAGCAAAATAAATATTTGTACTGTATGCAATCCTTATAACTTAACATATCACCTCAGTGGTCATTACACCAACAAATAGAGGTTCAGGCCCCCAAGTGACTGGGATCTTAAAGAACTTGTTGGTATTGCAAGACAAAAACAGAAAGCAAGACAGCCCAAAAACTGATGAAACATCAGACTTTAATCAATCAGACTTTAGCAAAGTTCAAATTTAGGTGAATCCAGCCTGAGTTAGTCTGCACGATTAAAACAAAATATGAATTTATACCTACAGGGAACAACACACTCACAGGAAGAACAATTAAATTCTACACAACAATAACTAGATATGGCTTCAGACTATATTTCATCAAGTTGAAAGACTTCAACTCCAACAGCTCAGCTCAGATACTGTGAATCAAAGATACAGATAGAGGAAAAATAGGGAGAATTAGGAAAGAATTATGAGAAATGTCAAAGATGAGATTGAGAAAGATTGAGAGCTCAGAAGAAGGGTAACAAGCTTGTCAAAAATAAAGGGAGAGACAGAGGAGAGAAAACAGATACTAAAACTCACTAGTGATTATAACAAAATCATAGAAAAATATTTCTATTTCTAATCAATGTTTATCTCAAAATGGTAGATGAGTTTTTTTGGCAAACTTAAGGTCACGTAAATAGAAAGTATACTAGCATACTTGTCAATCTGTTAAATTGAACTTAATGTGACAAAATTTCGGATGACTTATTTAACATTATTTTTTATTCATTTCAATGTATACAGGTCAAAAATTCCCAGCTAAATTGCTGAGTAAATTACAGAATGCAATTGTAAATGTGAGTTCTACATAAGTTACACATTGTCTGATTCCAAGAAAGCCATTGGTACTGATGAAATTCCTTTCACTTCTTAATAATACAGTTTTTCTTCACTGTGCAGGACTATTATTGGATTGTGTTACATTAGGACTTATTGCAGTTCTTTTCCTTTTTCTATTCTAAATGAAGAAAATGAGTCATAACTTTGTATTATTGGCTATCTGTCTAGGATGTGGAGCTGAGGGACTTAAGTCCTCTGCTGACAACCTAATTGATGAATTCTTTATAATAATCATCCCAGATCAACAATGCTCACTGACCCTGGAGCACACTGAGCATCCTGCAAGAAACCATAGTAACAAATAATTGTCTTGTGCAGATTTCTTCAAGAATCTATGACCAATAGTGTTTTATTTTAAAAAGTAAACACTTGACCCTCAAATTAAAATCCTAAAATGTTTTACAATGAAGAAAGAGGCTGGCTCCTACATGTTTATATGTGTGCTTGCCAATGCATCTTTGAGCGTATTTTGCTAAAGCAAGACTGTAAACATGCTTTAAATGCTAATATTATTAGTACAAGCGTAAATATTCTCCCAAGAGTGTGTTCCTAATATATAATTTAGCAAACACATGACAACTTAAGAAGTGTATCCTTTTTTGGAGTCTGTTTATGAAAGTTTGTGGATGGTCGTACAAGAAAACAGCATCAGAAAATGTTTTCTAAAACCAAACCATGCACTTAAACCTAAAGCATTCAATCTTCTGCCAGTTTTCATAGAGGAATATTCCTCCATATCCCTGCATTCAAACTAGTAATCTCAGGAACATACATTTTAAAATGGCATCATTTTCCCAAAGCTGACAGAAACTGTTTCCAGCTCCATTGGTTAAGGATCATGTAAGACACAATTATTTAAGGATTCCGTTTCCATCTCTCAGCTGCAAGGTGCCCAAAGTATCAGACTTGGAAAACAACTTGGTTCAACTCTGAAGGAGTCCCTAAAAGGGCTGTAATAAGTGTTATTACTTAGCCTGGAGGAAATCATATCCATGCAGTTTGCAAACATTTCTTAAAGCTCCCACTTACCACACACCTCTTGCTCTCTTTCAGTTTGGATATGACACAACTGTCAGATTATATTACTGCAATATTTAGTATAATCTTTTTTTATGGCTTTTGTATCTCAGGTGAACTATTTAACTTTAGTTGGGGCCAGTGGTCACAAATAATTGTCACGGCAGCTTATATTTATATGACAGTGCATCTGCTACACATCCTAAAACATCTTTAACAGCTTCACCATTCATGTTCTAAATGGATGAGCAACAAACACGTGACTCACCCACAGTGGGATGGCTTCTGTAAAAGAACAATGGCAGAACTGATGTTGAATGCAGAATATATTTATTTGAAATGGGTTAGTCATGCTGAGCAGTATCAATTCAGCTACAGTATAGTCTTTATATACAGGCTGGGTTGTTATTTCTGTTGCTTATGACAGCATTTTGAACCTACATTTACAGAATGAAAACATCAGGTGACAGTCAGCATTAAGTTTGATGACACTGGCATAGAAACTGGAGGTAAATAATACAAGGAACTGTATCTGTAGAGCAGGGCAATCAGTATAGGAGAGATGGATGATATTTTGTTTACTGAAGCTGAACAATAAAGTAGTCAGATTTGTGGATTTTAGGTGTAGGATTTGCATGTTAGACAGTGGAGGTGAGCATTTCATCTACCAGAGACTGTTAATTGCCTACAAGACAGATTTTCTGATTGACAAATCAATTTTGGAACAAAGAACTGTTGAACTTGCTGACATAATGTGGCTTCAGTGTCTGCAGACATCAACAGCAGTAACATATCACATCCTTTTTTTTTTAAATGGAAAGTATTTTTTCAACAGCATTAGTCATCTCAGGATTTTTATTTTTATGAGGATGATTGATTTGGCCTAATGGGTTCCTATTTGATGTTTTGTTCCTGTTGTAGTGCCTTTAAGTTTTAGTTATATACCAGTACCTGTACTTGTAATTGAGTACAATTTATGCAATGTAACTTGTACTTGTACTCAAGTACAAGTACAAGTTACAAGTTTGTACTCAAGTACTTGTACTTGAGTACAAATCTTCAGTACTCTTTCCACCTCTGCTAATTACTCACTGCAGATGGTTAGACAGATTACCAATGTACAGGATCAAATTTAGACATTAAATTTACAAAGCCATATATCACAATGAATATTCTTCAACAACAAAAAACAAACAGTGTATGCAAACATTTTTATATGTATTCCTACTGTATTACACTTAATCATTTAGGCCCTTTCTCTGAATGCGCTTTGCTTGTGTATTTATCCAACAATATTAATGTACATAAAAAAACAAGTGACTATTCTGAACATATACTTTTGGATAGATTTTGTTTAGCAATACCATGGCTAAGAATAAAAAACTAAAATAGAGTAATTTGCTATGACATTTAAAAAAAACACATTACTAATTCTTTCCCTTTTTATATGGCCTAAAAATGGCTGCGTTTTTACTGACATATTCAGGACTTCTCCTTTCACAGGTTCAAGTATCATGCACCAGTGACACAGTAAATATTTTGTCCAAAATAAACAAGCAGAACATTGAAAGGTATCAAAAATGTGTAGTTCCATTAACTGAGACCAGTCCACTGCTACTCAGTTCCTGAACAACCATGTCTGAGGGGTAATTTTGAAGAGTAAAGATATCATATATTGGTATTTTCCTCATTCAACCAATGTACTATTGTACAACTTGTACTATTGAGTGTCAGAGTATGAAAGAGCTCATCTAAGCACAGATCACAAGCTACAGAAGAAGGAAAAAATATATTTGATGAGTTGTCAGTTCACAGTTTGATTGACATAGACAGACATCACTATTAATAATCATATCAGTGAACAGTCTGCTCTGTCTAATCAGACTAAAAAGCAAATTAACAGCAACATTAACAAGAAAGCAGCAATGTCTCACCTTTTGTGTTATATTTTCACTCTTTATAAAATCGAGATACGTTTTCAGCTACAAAAAATTATTTATGAGAATATTTCCTGCTGAAACAAATCCTCTTAAATTACTTAAAGAAGTAAGCTAATCAATAACCATTCATGATTTACATTTTTATGGTCTAGTTAGCAGGCCATCGGAACTATAGAGTACAGTCCTTTTTAATTAGGACTGTACCTGAGTCATGCTGTAAGTCTTTGAAATTGACAACCCACCATAAAAATAATTGTAATAACACCCATCAGTTAGTATCTTTAGTCAAAAAAAGGTCACCTCAAACTGCTAGCAGATAATCGGAGATGCGACACAAGCTTAAAAAACATCACCTTCTCTGTCAAGCAGAATGAAACTCATGTACTGGTATTACAGCCATTTGCTGAGCAAATAATAAACCAAACTAGTACTGAGAGTAGACTGTTTACTTATTAAAATCTCGATGGCTGCCTGCATTCCTCCTGGTTTGCATGCATAAATCTGAACACAGCAAACAAAACATTACAAGAACTTACTGTTTTCCACATCACTTCTACTCCTTTGTTCAGTTTAATCTGTTATATATAAAATCCATGATGTATGTATGTATGTATGTGCCTATCTGTTTATGCATGTGTGCGTGAAAGCATATGTGTGTAGTGTTTCGCTGCATTAGTGTGACTCAATTCATATCAAATATATCAACCTCAAAACGTGGATGACTCTCCCTACCTTGGCAGCCTTCATCCCTCTAAATCCGACATTGATGCAGAAATACACCACCACATCAACTCTGCCAGTGGGGTTATGCGAGACGCAGAAGAAGAGTCTTTGTGAACCGTGACATCCAGGTGAAAAACTGCCTGTTTACAAAGCAGTTGTTCTTTGCACTCCAGTGCAGGAGACACAAACATAGGCTGGCAGAGGAAGTATGAATGTAGATTGTGTACATCTGGATCCCATCATCAGATAACAATCCTGTCTTCAGGAGAACAACTATCTTAAAACCATCCTAAAAGAATTGGCCAATAAATACCTTTTGGAAGCTATTAACAATGTTCAGTCCATCAAGGACAATGTGTTCATTCCGCATATTATGGCAGGTCTTTTTTGTTGCAGAGTACATGTTAATATTTTTTTTTGCAATACCGCTTACAAGACTGCAAGTTTCTGAAGCACAAAACAATTATTTGTTTTAATAATTCTCATTCGTTTATACATGAAAAAGTTCCTTTAATCTTACGACCATGCAATAGTATGAAACTAATATAATTTCCATGAGAACACAAAGCCATAGGTCTGCATAATAGTCTCTTCCTGCTAAAAGCAATAATTTTATTTTTACTATAAGCAAACTTGAAAGCATGTATTTTTTTGTCTGAAATCTCTGCTCAATTGTGTTCCACTGGCTTCAAATAGCTTCAGAGAATGCTCCCATATCAACAGATTTTACTTTTTAGAAGGACAGATGGACATTGCAGCTGTCTGTATGGTTTTAGTTTTCTTTCTCTCCTCTTCTTGCTTATTTCTTTCTGACTTTTTCTGGATTGGGAATAGTTATACTAAAGCACTTGTAGGGTGTAAAAATCAAACAGCTGTTTAGCCTTTCTGACAGTAAGACCCTTGCACTGTTTCCAAACACAAAAAAAACCTGACAATCTATATCAACATAAAGAATATGGAATTTTTTGGCAGCAAAGTGTCAAACATTTTCAGTTTCCCAAAAACATGAACGTGAAAATATATATTTAGAGTATAGATTTACCACAGCAGAAAAATACTCGTTTATTGGAAAAAAGTTAAATATTTTGAATCATACTTTCAGCTATTGTGATGTTGTTTATATAGCATTTCCTAATATATTTACAACCTTTAGAGCAAACAATCAAAATAACCAATCATTTACCCATTATATTCTTATTTAAGGATTGGGGCCTTAGGCTACGTTCACACTGCAGGCTGAAACGACCCAATTCCGATTTTTTTTGCCCCTATGCGACCTGTATCTGATCTTTTCATGACAGTCTGAATGACACAGATCCGATCTTTTCAAATGCGACCCAGGCCAAAATCCGATACGTATCCGATCTTTTGAAATGCGACTTCAGTCTGAACGGCCAGGTCGCATGTATCCGACCCGCACATCATTGATACGCCGCATAAATGTCTCTTCCCGTGACAGAGTAAATCGAAGGCGCTCACAAACATAATCAAAAGTGGATCTGGAAATTCGGAAGTTATTTACAGATGAATTCTGTATTAGTGAAGCCACTCACGTCATCAGTCTCCCACCACTCCTGGCTACGACTCCGAACCCACGTTTCTTTGTACCAACGTTGCTACCACTGCTCCACAAAACGCCATGGCCAAAAACCTTGCTCTCCTCCTTTTTATTTTTCTCCTTAAAACGAGAAGATTGACATTGTGCTGGCTCCGTTGTGAAAATAACTTTAATGAGGCTAAACAAGCTCACTGTCGACATCCATGTGTAACTACTTCCGCAAACAACAAGTGACGTCGTTGACCGTTGAGTACTCTTCTGCGCTTGCGGGTCAATTCTGGGTTATTTCACGTTCACACAGGAGATCACAAAAGGTTACATTTAATTTGAAATGTGAACGGCCTTGCAAAAAAAATTTAATTTTTTCCAAAAAAATCAGAATTGAGCATTAAGCCCTGCAGTGTGAACGCAGCCTTAGTGTCCTTTTATTTAAATCCATCTTTTTCCACTTTCAATACAAACAGTACCTTGGTACTGTATTACTATCCCTTTAACTTTTTCACAGTTTGTGACGATACAACCACAAACTTCTATGTATTTTATTGGATTTTTGTGATGAACTAATGCAGAGTAGTGCATTATTATGAAGGGGCAGTAAAATGTACACTATTTAAGAAATACAAAGCTAAAAAATTCGGAGTGCACCCTTTCATTTGATTACAAAATCCGCCTGTCCACCTATGTGTAATTGAATTTACAGTGATTCAAACTGCCTGCTTTGTATGGCAACATTATTGAACTAGCAGCACCATAAATACCAACACACCAGATAGGTAATGATGAAATAAGTGGAGAATATTCAAGCAGCACTTGAATTTAAAACATTATCCTAAGCAGCAGAAATGAGTTTCTTCCAAAGCATGTCTGGGCACTCCCTTAGAGACTGGGTGAAAAAGACTTGATCATCAGGGAAGGGCTCAGAGTAGGGCTGCTGCTCCTCCACATCGAGAGGGGTCAGCTCCTCGGCAATCTGGTTAGAATGCCTCCTGAACCCGTCCCTAGAGAGGTGTTCTGGACACATACCACTTGGAGGAGACCCGGAGCAAGACTCAGGGCACACTGGAGGGACTATGTTTCTCTGCTGTCCTGGGAACACGTTGGGATGCCCCTGGAGGTGTTGACTTAAGCAGCAGGGGAGAATGAACTTTGACCCTCTCTGCTTAGGCTGCTGCCTCTCCAAGCCGATCCCAGACTAAGCGGAAGATAATGGATGGATGGATCCCATGCTATAAACATCTTGCATAAAACCTCATCCATAATTCAAAAATGGAAAGAGCATGGAAGAACTGCAAATCTGCCAAAGCATTACTTTTCCTTTAAATGGTTTATGTTGGCCAAGGAGAGCATCTGAGAAACAACCAAGAAGCGTATGGTAACTCTGAGGGAAATAAAGAAATTTGCAGATTAGGTGGGAAAATCCGCAAACGGAACAACTAATAGTTGTGCACTCCAAATGTTTGGCCATTAAGGAAGAATAGCAGGAAAAAAGACATTGTTGAAAGAAAGCCTTTGACGTGGAGTTTGTCAAAAAGCGTGTAGGAAACACAGCAAAACTGTGGACAACAGTGCTCCAGTGATGCAAGACTAAAAACACATGTTTGGGCAACCTTCAAAGACGTCCAGTAGAAAACATTATACATACAGTAACAATGAACAGATCATCCACACAGTCAAACATGTTGGTGGTAGCATAAGATTGTTGGGGTTTTTTTAAGGGAAAAAGAGAAACTGGCTAGAGTTTATTGGAAGATGAATTGAGTTAAATAGATGGCAACAGGCAATAAAGAAAGAAAACCTGAGAAAAGGCTTGCTTATGGACACCAATTGGGTGGACTGAAGCTCCACCCCAGTAGGTGGAGCTTCAGTCCACCCAGTTGGTATCCTTTTAGCAAAACAACGACCTAAAACATACAGTTATAAAAAATAGTTCAGATCATTATTTGTGATTGTGCCTTGTTTCCAGACATAAATCCAATTGAGAATCTATGGCAAGACTTAAAATCTGATTCAGCTTCAGCTATTTTGCAAAGAATACGTGGAGATTTCGATCTTTAAATGTCTGGCAGGGACATACTACAAAAGACCTGCATCAATAACTGCAGCAAAAGGTGGTTCTACAAAGTGTTGACTCCAGGGAGTGAGTACAAATATACACCCACACTTTCCAATTTTTCACCCGTAAAAAAAACTCCATCCATGCATAATCTTCCTTGCACTTTACAATTTTGCACTACCTTGTATTGGGCTGCCACATTCCTTTGAAGGCCACTGTAACAACGATGTCCAAAAAAGTCTGTTTAATCCAAAAGGAAAGCACAAGGGGAAAAAAACTGCGTGTTTATTTTTGTTCATTTTTTCTGAACAAAGGTACTGACAAATTGTTTGATCAAAGGGTTGCCTGTAACCCTCACCTTGAAATAAGCACAAACAGGGCTGGAAAATCAACCATGGAGCCTGTCCACCACCCTCATCTCTCTGTCTCCTCCCACCTGGTGATTCTATCACAGAGCTTCGGCACTAATACGGTTGATGCAGTTTCTGCCCTTAGGTGGTAATATAGTGACTATAGGGGCTGACCATTCCTGACCGCCGACATGACAGCAGGTGTGAGCTGTGAGGAGTGTGACTGCGAAAATGTGCGTTTATATGTGTGCGTCCGAGACAGGGAGAGAGAGAGTGTGTATAAGCATGTGAATGAACTAGTCGCCTCACCACAAATCCAGATCAATTAGTTGGCCTAATCGCTCCCCTTGCGGTTAGCTGTAAAAATCCTCGGGTCTGCCCCCATCACATTTCATCTTTACTGCCACATCTCTGCAATCTATCACACCTCTTTCTCTTTCCAGCTTGTGTCATTTCTTCTCTCTTTTCTTCTCTGCTCCGGGATCCGTCCAAGTCATCTCTCCTTTAACACTACATTTATGCGCCAGCTTGGTAAACGGTAATCAATGTCTCACAACGGTGCACTGTTTCATCTAAACGATTTCTAATATAGGCTGCATGCGAGTGTGTATATGTGTATGACAAAGTAAGGGCAAGGAAATAAAAATAGGCAGACAGGAGACGAAAACCCACAGTGAAAGATATACTTTTTGCCGTGTGCTCTCACAAGCTTTTTAATGCTTGTAAGCTGTTTTTTCTTGTTCTTATGAAATGTGAAGATTAAAACATGTGAAATAAGAATGCTCGCCTGGATTTGGCACCAACTCCAGAAGCACACAGTAATGCATTTGCTTTTGATACATAAATCACAATCACTCCAGTCAGCCATCTGGGTCACTGCTACATGGCCCTTGTAATGTACATGCTAGTTAGTCAACCAGATGAATAAATGAGGGTGTGGGATGCAAAGCGGATGCATGTATAAAACAGACTAAAAGATGGGGTAAAGAAATTCTTTTTTAATGGAATTTGATAATCTCTACAACAGCTAATGGCTGAAAGATTCTGCTTATTCAACAAGCAGACCACTCACAGGTCCTGTGAATATCAGTGATTATCCTATAACATTGCAATGTTCGCTTGGAAAACTTGAGTCATCATGTGGATTTAACATTGACATGTACCAACCACTTACTATTTTTCAGATAAAGCGTTTTCTGCAGGACAACAAGTCCTTGAAGACACAGAAAGAGGGAGCAACCCTAAAACTTTTCCTTTGTGGAGCAGTAAAAGGACTCTGTGAGATGTGCCACAAGAAGCTTGATCAATGGACTCCCCATTATCACAAGTTTAGATTGATCTGCATATAAAGCTGTGGTGTTGGTTGACCTCCAGAAGTGTATGTTCTGATGTCGGAAACACTGTTTTGTTGCCAAAAATAGAAGTTACACCTCACAATATAGTTAGTGTTAGTTTTGCTGAACAGTGTAGGAGTGAATGATAGATTTTTAAAGACCTGTGAAATGAATGGCTCAGGTCCCAAAGTCCTTATTTATAAAAAGGTTCAGTTAAAAGTTACTTTAACAAACAGAAGATTTCGGAGTATGAATATACCATTACATGCTGGAATTTTTTTTTTGATAGTCCAGACCAGACATGTGTCTTACAGACATTAGAAGTTTTGATATGGGTGATACCGCTTACTGCCCTAAGGCGATTCGATCAGATGGCAGTCTGACAACTCAAAACTGAATAAATAATTTGTTAATTGGTTACTTATGTTAAGAATGAGTCAAAATGCTATTTGAAAAAAAATAAATTTGGAGGGTCTCCAGAGCATGTGAAAAACACCAATAATTGTTCCCTTTCTAAGGTATTTCAAATATCTAAAAGAAAATCATTTCATTTCACAATGTAGGACACTTACATTATCCAAATTCTATAAAGTTCATTGTCCTCACTCAGATTCATTTGATCCTTCATGGATTCCTGGAAAGACGTGCATCTATTTGGAAAATTAAAAAGGCATTGATTGGCTGCTAAGGTACCAGGCATTCTTCTCACTTTTTCCGCACACCAATTAGGTCGAGGTAAGTTGTAAACGGAGACATGCGCATGGTCTCATAAACACAGCCAAGCCATGCACTGACAGTCTGAATCCACAGAGTTACAGTCAGTTGACAGTGGGGACACCCTTAAGGAGTAAAACGTTAAGCATTTTTTTGTCTCAGCCAAGGTCACTAAGTAATATCCAAGCTCAAACTGTATTGCAATCTCACAGCGTCACATTCATTGTAAGCAAAGAAACACTCAGCTGTGGGCATACCGATTATATTTCCTTCAGAAAAGCACAAAGTTGTTCTCCTTTCCAAAGACCAAATATCAACCTGAGATGGAAAGGATTTGCTCCATCATCCAATTTCAAATAGTGCGGCAAGAAGAGAAAAGGAAACTTTTCTTCTAAAACGCATTTTAACAATCCTTACGGCCACTCACAAAGAAACAAGCAGCAACCCATCACATTAAAAGGCTAAAAAGACAATAAGCAGAATTAAAAAAGCTGTAAATTGTAGAAATGTGTGGTTACATTTTTAGTGATTCAAGAAAAAAAGACGGAAGTTGCTGCTCCTGGTAATTTGATTTATGGATATCCATTAGTCCCATGGGAGTAAATGACTGGCTGGTAATGTGAATAAAAAGAGGGGAAGGGACAACAACATGTAGCCCCTGTTTTGTGTGTTAAAAAAATGCTTCAATCCATGACAGCAGATCATTAAAAGACTCAATGTTTTAACGCAAGTCCAAAGCACAATCTTACGATTACAGTGTCTGCTTTTAAGTAAGGATCTATTTAACTGCACGGCCTCAGAGCACAGTGGCACACATCCAACTTCCCCAAACGCATCCTGTTGGCGCATCAAGTGGCTGCAGTCTTTAGAAACCAGCAGTACCGTGCAGAAGGCGCTCTCTTATTTTCACTTTAATTTGCAATGGAAAATACATAGTATATCAAAAAACAGTTTTTGTGTAGAAACACTCTACACTCTATAGGTAATTGCTGATCATTCCGAATGGCACTAAGGCTATTGTTTATTTTAAGTTATCAAGGCTGAAACCTGAGGTGAACACATAATTTGGTTTTAGATCCAACCATGAACATGTAATTAAAAGATGTCTTTGGTATTTATGAATGAACTCATGGACAGCCTTGCAACGGCAAGGGGGAAGTCGTCGGAGAGCATTGCCTGCTTTAGTACAAGAGGTCATTTATCGCTTAAATTATGCGCAGCGCTGATTACTGACAGAACTAACCAAACGTTAAATGAGTTACAAGTGGCAACAAGTTAGCGAGTGTAGCTCTCAAGCAATGAATTAAAGACATTGAAGGCTCGATAAAATGCAAAGGTTTTTATCCTTCCGCAGGTGTTTAACTATAAGCACACAAAATCCCAGAAAATAAATGCTATCTCCTTCTCTTTCCCAAATATTGTGTATGTTTTATTCCGGTTTTTCCTGCAGAAATGCAACAAATCAGACCGGAAAGCACGGCGAAAGTCCATATGTGCGTTGCAAGAGCATGCCAACATGCTACGAACTTTATCTTTTAATTGCAGCATCCTGAAACTCTTACCTTTGTTGCGTTGTGGAGGAGAAACAAACGCTTTTTGCCTTGACACTCTGCAGCGGGACGGGAGTGACCAGTATTTAACTTCTCTCTCCTCTCAGGCATCCAACCTATGCGACTCCCTGGGAGATGGAAACCTGAGGGACAGGCAGTTCTGTGCGCCCTGTCTGCCACCGTGCAGCTCATCTGGAGTCTCCGCTACTAGAAGCGCAGGGTAAGGGAACAGGGAAAATGACCTGCTATCGGCACGACGCGGCGTGGAAAGCCCCTGGTGGTGGTCTAAAGGAAGCAACAAATGAGGTGAACGAGAGAGAAGAAAAGCAAGGAGGTGGAGTGAAGAATCATCGGGACCATTACCAATAAAACTAATAGGAAAGAACATTTTGTTTTATTCACCATAGTAATAGTAATGTTTATATATATATATATATATATATATATATATATATACATACATACATACATACATACATACATACATACATACATACATACATATATATATATACACTTTCCCAAAAAAATAGAATATCATGGAAAAGTTTATTTATTTCCAAAATCCCATTCAAAACGTTAAATTTCTATAGATTATAGATTCAGGGCCCACAGTTTAAATTATTTCAATTATTTATTTATTTGTACATAATTTGGGCTTCCAGCTCAAAAAACCCCCGAAAACAGGAAATATAAAAATTAGAATAATGTGAAGAAATCTGCCCAAATTTTACAGGGCATAAATGTTTTCAACTGAGTGTCACACACTACTCATATAGGCTACTAAACTCGAACCACCTGCACAGGTTTCCCCAGGTGTCATTAAATTGCTTCACTTTGGTTCAGTTGTCTTAGTTAGGTTCAATAAAAAATTAATCAAAACTAGAAAAAGTTGCATTTCCTGCGAAAATGCAGTGTGAATGCTGTAAGCTGAATTTACTTGCAGAAAATGGCTGAAGTATTTGAAGTCAACTGTAGAAGACTTGCTGAAGTTTAATGAACAGCAACAGCAGAAGAAAGAAAAATAGTGTGCCAACCCTACCACAAAGAAAAACTGTCACAACAAGCTAAAATGCCATTGTTACCTAAAATCAGCTAAAATCCAAATTTTACCCAAAACACTAGTAATAGCATGATGAGAAACAGTAACATTTTGGTTTTTAAAAAAATTAATCTATTTAGTAAAATAAAAACAAGCTATAACAACAATATTGCTGAAAATTATCTAAAATGCTAATGTTAGCTAAAATACTAGTGGTAGCATGTTGCCAAACACAAACATGTTGGTTAACAATAATTCAATCCATTCAGTATAATAAAAATAAGCTTAAAGGGAAGTGTTAGCTAAAATTAGCTGATATTTAAATGTTAGCTAAAATGCTAGTGGTAGTATGTTGTCAAACACTAACATGACTCTAAACATTAACAAAATCCATTTATCAATGTAACCATAGCTGTTAATCCAAAATTACCTTAAATGTTGATACTAACTGAAATACTAGTGTTAGCTTAAATGCTAGTGGTAGTATGTTGGCAAACAGTATCATGTTTGTTACCTAACTTTATCCTTTTAAGTTTGTTAACATCTTCCTAAAATGCAAATATTAGCGAACATTAGCTAAAATGCTAATGTTAGCTTAATTGTTGATTTTATCTTAAATGCTACAGATAGCATGTTGGTAAACACCAACATGTTGGTTAACAGTAACTCAATCCATTCATTATTTTAATTCTTGCTTTTAAGTCAAAATTAGCTAAAATGCTATTGTTAGCTTGAATGAGCTTAATTGCTATGGTTAGTGAAAGGACTATTGGCAGCATGTTAGCAAACATGAACATATAGGTTAACAATAACCCAACCCATCCAGTATGTTAAAATCAACCCAAAAACCTAATGATAGCTAAAATTAGCTAAAATGCTAATGTTAGCTGAAATGCTAATGTTAGCTAAAATACCCAAGATAGCATGTTGGCAAACACCAACATGTTGGTTAACAATAACTCAGTCAATTAATTATATTAATTTTAGATGTTAAGTGAAAAAGATCTAAAATCCCATTGTTAGCTTGTATTATCTAAATTGCTATGGTTAGTAAAAAAAAAACTATTGTTAGCATGTTGGCAAACATAAACATATTGGTTAACAATAACTCATCCCATTTAGTATGTTAAAATCAACCCAAAAACCAAATGATAGCTAAAATAGCTAAAATGCTAATGTTGGCTAAAATGCTAATGTTAGCTAAAATGCCACAGATAGCATGTTGGCAAACACTAACATGTTGGTTAACTGGATCTCAATCCATTCAGTATGTTAACTTTAGCTATTAAGTCAAAATTAGCTAAAATGCTAATGTTAGCTTAAATGCTAGTGTTAGTATGATGGATAACAATAGCAAGTTAGCAAACAATATCTTACTCCATTTATAATGCCTACGATTGTCTAAACATACAAGTCTGTGTAACTGCCATTTAAAAGTAATCACTGTTTTCCAGGTGTTGGAACCGTAAAATCGCCGCTATTGCCTATGAGACTGTATTGATCATCATATTTTCCAAAGTAATCAAAGTCCTGGTGAACTGATTTGTATTAAATCTACAAGTTGTTTGAGATGTCTTACAATAACCCTGAAACATCAGTTTTACAGTGGAGGCCATAATGTATAGTAATTCTTTCTTCTACCACAAAAGGGAGATCCAACTAAAGCCATGAAAGGCCTGCTATTTTTTGACCAATCACACGTAGGCTGTGACTGGGGGAGACAGCCTAAGTGCAGCACCTCACTTATGTCTCCTAATTTCTCAGCCGTTTTAACAGGCAACGCAGCTTCCGAACTACTCTTAATAACTTAAGAACCGTAAGGCCTATCGACGTCACCAATGGACCATTTTTATCAGAACGGATAGGGGAACGCTCTCAAACCACTCAATTTGTTGAAAATATTATAGTACAGCCATAAAATGACGTCAAATATGTTGATAAATTTGGTGAAAACATTAATCTGTCTTTCGTTGGTCCCGAACTACATCCTCTTACTCGGAAAATATAAATGGCTATCAAAATTATTCTTTCACTGTAAGTATCAGCAGGCTTTGATGAAGAATCATGGTGCGTTTCGTGTGTGTACCTCAATCTGTCTGGGAGCATTGATTTTGTAAAAATGAGCATGATTTTGCCATTTTTGAATCTGAGCCGTTTTAGCGAAGAGCAGATTTGTTACACTCGAACAAACAAAACTCATGGAGAAACAGTAACAGGTATCAAAGAAGTTGTTGAATCATGAGCGTCAGGAAGGTCTGAAGTTATATCGGTACAAGGCTCATGTTTCCACGTCGCATCGTTTATGAGATATGACTTTACGAATATAGGTCAGAATCCAGCTGTCCTCCTCTGAATTTTTGCTCAGTCCCAATGCATTCCAATGGTCCCCCCTGGGTGCGGCCACTTTGCTTCGGGTCGATTTGCCAAAAAACTGTAACTGTCACATAAATTTTGGTAACATTTCCTGAAGCAAAAATTGGAAACCTACGTTTTGATATATAATATGTACAGAAAGAGTGAAATATGAGCGAGTGAGCGGAAGTTCTTTGTGGAAAATCGGGAAAGTGGAAAAGTGTAATTCTGCTAGAGTGGGCCACTCTAACTTAACTGCCTAGCGACTATAGCAACACATGTATTTTCAGAAATCTGATCATTTCGGGACCAGAAACTTGAGGAAGGATTGTATGAAAACTGTACAAGTTAGGAAGAAGCCGAGACATACAGTAATAGCTGAAGAGTATGACTACATTTTAAGATTTGAATGGTGTTTCTAAGTGGAAGTATGTGGAAGTAGTTAGTTTTGCAAAACAGGCGAGATTTAGCGGAATTTGCCTACAGCATTCACACTAAAAATTATGTACAACCCTGACTGTCATACAACAACAGAGCGTCTTCAGTCGGAGGCTTCTTCAGTTTTGCTGCAATACAGACTGCTACAGGAAATCCTTCCTGCCCACAGCCATCATCATCTACAACAACTCCTTAAAGAATTAATTACATGAGCTATACCAACACTTAATTTTCCTCTGGGATCAATAAAGTATTTTTGAATTAAAATGAATTGAATATGAGGAAGACTGCAGACTTGACAACTGGCCAGAAGGTCATAATTGATACCATCCATAGGATACATAAGTCAAAAGTTCATAGCTAAGGAGGCTGGCTGCTCAGAGAGTACTGTGTCCAAGCATATAAATGGAAAGTCTAGTGGAAGGGCAAAATGTGGCAGGAGAAGATGTACCAGGAGAAGAGCTGACCGTGGGCTTCAGCGGATAATCAAACAGAGAAGATTCATGAATCTGGCAGACAACCAGAAAGAGTGGAATGAGGCGGAAGTCACAGCTTCAAAAACCACCACATTCAGACGCATCTGGGAGATGGGCTACAACTGTTGGGTTCCTCGGTTCAAACCACTTCTGAGGCAACGTAGGAAGCATCCCAACTGGGCCAAGGAGAAGAAGGACTGGACAGTTGGCCAGTGTTCCAAGATCCTCTTTTCTGATGAAAGTAGAGTGTGCCTTTTATTTAGGAATCAAGGTTCAAGGGTTTGGAGGAAGACGGGTGAGGAACAGAACCCAAGCTGCTTGAGGTCCAGTGTGAAATATCCACAGTCGGTCATGATTTGGGGTGCAATGTCCGGTGCAGGTGTTGGTATACTCTGCTTTCTTTAATCCAAGGTCACTGCATCAGTCTACCAGAATGTTTAAGAGGACTTCATGATTCCTTCTGCCGAGGATCTGTCCATACCGCCAGAAGCACCAAAACCACTGGCTTGATGCCCATGCCATCACAGTGCTTGACTGGCCAGCCAACTCGCCGGACCTAAACCACATTGAGAATCTATGGGGTATTATCAAGAGGAAAATGAGGGGCACCAGACCCAAAAACAAAGAAGAGCTGAAAGCAGACATCAAGGAAATCGAGGCTTCCATAACTCCCTGGCAATCCCACTGGCTGATTTCCTCAATGCCACGGCGTATTGAGGCAGTGATTAAGGCAAAGGGATTCCCTACCAAGTATTGAAGATTGACATATCGTTTTGTACCATATTTTGATTGATTGATTTAATCTGATCCTAATTGCTTTCGTTTTTGCTGCAAAAACTGGTAAGTAAATGGTGATTTCTTCACAGTGTTCTAATTTTTTTTATTCCCGTTTTTAAATTAAATAAATAAGCCTAAATTATGTACAAATAAACAACTAATTACTTGAAATCGTTTATGTAGTGGGCTCTGAATCTATAATCTATGGAAGTTTAACATTTTGAATGTAATTATGGAAATAAATAAAATTTTCCATGATATTTTTGGAAAGGGTCTGGTGTTCCTTTAAAAAAAAACAAGATTCATGGACAAAGCCCTGATAAATTTGCCATAATGATATGACAGCTATACATTGTGTGCTGATACAAAGTTTAGCAAAAAAAATTTCCACTCCTTAATCAAAGGCATCCCTTATATCCCTAGAATGGCTTTAATCACATGTAAAAAGTTCATAAAATAGCATAGATGCTGACTATCTTCAACGTAGACTTATTTGTCTCAATAGGCAACCTTTCATCAGAACAGACAGAAATCCCATGTGGGGTGCCCCAGGGCTCCATCCTGAGGCCCCTCCAATTTAATATCTACATGCTCTCGCTAACCCAGATTATAACAACCAATAGGTTAATTTACCATAACTATACAGATGATACATAACTTTACATTTCAATGTCTCCAGGTGACTTTGAACCCATCCACCCTAAGTGTATGTATTAAGCAAATCAGTGAATGGATGTGCCATAATTTTCTCTTGCTGAATAGAAACACAACTGATGATGTGAGTGTCTAATAGTGCTGTCTACATTTCTGCCAATTATTTTGTTATTCTAGTGCATCTTAATTTTCTGCCTAAAACTGCCAGTGTGGCATCCTCTTCAGGTTAAACTCTATACTGCACTTGAAATTGAATCTGGCATTGCTACTTGCTCTGCGGTGAGGGGTGATGTCAGCCACCCTGCTGCTGTGGAGTATAAAACAAGCTTAGTCTCTGCCCATGCCTTCTCTCCAGAACCTCCCTTTCCTCTTTTTCCTCTGGTGAAGGAGGTGGAGAGAAATCCTCCATCTCAGAAAGATCACTCTGAGAACTCATGTTGCTCTCCATCTTTCCTGCTGTCTGTGCCACTGCAGCAGTGCTGCTGTCAAGATGTCAATCACAGCCTAGACCACATCCAAGCCATCTCCCACCATGCATACACTGGTCAGCCAGGCAACACCTCCTTTTGCTGCATTTTTCAAACAGGAAATGTGGGCGGAGTTAGACACCAACGCTCATCATCGGTGACTCCATTGTGAGGAATGTGAGTATAAGGGTAGCCGTTACTCTGTCTTTACCTGGAGCCACCGTGATGGACATCCCTGAAAAGATCCTAGTTATAATTCACCACTGGCACCAATGACATTCACAAGCAGATATTGGACTTGGACCTTGCCCTACCTCATTCATACCTGTCATCATCAACAGAGAGCAGACTAAAAATCATAAACTCAACAAATGCAACCTCAAAAACCTCGAACAGTTACCAAAAGTCCCACTTTCCTTAAAGGAGCTGTATGTAAGATTGTTGCCAAAACCGGTACTGCAATCACTTTCAAAATACTGTAGAGTGGTGTATCACCTCCCGCAGCCCCCTGACTCGAGGTTGCCAGATAGGCTGCAGAATCCAGCAGGAACGTAGGCTGCTACATGAGCTTCCAATGGCAAGTGATGAGTCCTACACAATTTTTTTCTGTTAATTATGCTTAATTATAATGACAGAGAAACGTGTTCTGATAATGCATCGCTAATGTTAGCAATGACGACTCGCCGTTTTTATTTCCCAAACAATTACTTATCTTTTCAATTCCATGAACCTCTTCCTCCATATGCGCTAACATAACGTCACTTTGTGCGAACATGTATAACTTTTATTCGAATGTCATGAATATTTGAAATGTCCATTTACATTAAGTACAAGTTAGCCAAACATAGATGAATCTTACCTGTCCAGGATTAAATTAGCAATGTTGGCGTCTGTCTTCAAATTCTTCTCTGTTTTTAGCCGTCTCCATCTTGCAAAGGCATCTCCTATACAAATCCTTGTTTTATTTCGGGCTTTGTCACAAAGTATTTCTGAATGATAACTAGGTCTTTTAGGTGTAGTGACATTAGACTTTTTTTTTTATGCAGCTGTGTTAACTAGAGCAGAGCTGGCAAACCCGATGCCAAAACACTACTGACTTCGTGATTGGTAGATAAGTGGAGGGTGGCGCTTCAGGCCAAAACACAAGATGACAACCACAACATCAGTTGAGGGCAGCAACTTCACTTTTTAAATGACAATATCCTGGCTGTACTACTGTTTTCAGTGAAGTATTTGAAGTGAACATGATTTCTTAATGTCTAGTGACATATCAGGGCCATTTTATGATTTAGTGAAATATATTTCTTACATACAGCTCATTTAAAACATACAGTCACTCAATCTCCAGTCACAATTAATCAATGATCTGATTTTAGACCATAATCTTGATTGTTTATTTTTAACAGAAACATGGCTGAGTGCACATGCCCCTGTTGTTCTTACTGAGGCCTCCCCACCATAATTTACCTTCTCTTATTCCACAAGGAGTAGCAAAAGGGGAGGGGATACTGCTTTTATAAGTTCATCAACATTTTCTGCCAAATCTGTTTTATTTGATAGTTATAACACTTTTGAATAAACTGCAACAGTTTTTAGCATCACAGTTTATAGGCCTCCTAAAAAGAGCATGCCTTTTATTCAAGAACATTCAGAGTTTTTATCATACCTGCACAACTCATTTGAAAATATAATTTTAGCTGGTGATTTTAATCTACATGTGGATAACCTTTTAGATCCTTTATTAACATATTTTTGAAATGTTCTGAATTATATGGATTTTAGTCAACATTTCACGCAGCCGACTCATAACAAAGGACACACCCTGGACTTGGTCATCACATATGGCCTGTCCACCAGTGTGTCTTCTGCTGTTGACCTGGCTGTCTCTGACCACTAATTTGTGTTTTTTAACATCACCAGTTTTATCCAGCGGGAGACCTCTGTGAGAACTATCAGGAAACGTCATCTAACCCCTGAAGTGGCAGCAGATTTTCTTGAAGTTTTTGAAAAGATACTTCTTATTGCTTTTCCTGCCCCCTGTAATGATTTTAACAGTAGGCTTCAGTCTGTTCTCGACTTGCTTGCTCCACTTAAAGTTAAAAGTTTACACACAAAATTTGAATCGCCTTGTAGAAATGAAAGCCCCAGAAAACTAAAGAGAAATTGCAGGGTGTCAGAGAGAAAATAGAGAAAAAATTTAATAACGATAAACCATCAAATATACACAGAAATTCTCAAAGCATACAATAATGCAGTGAGAAATGCAAGAAGTGCATTTCTTTTCCAAAATCATTTCAGATCATAAAAATAATCCCCAAATCATTTTTTCCACCATGGAAAAAAAATGTAACCGTGCTTCTAATGCATTTCAGAAAATCCCCTCACACTCTCTCTGTGATGAATTCACAGACCGCTGTAGAAGGAAGATAGACACCATCAGATTTAATATTTTAGTTTCTCAAAGTAACATGATTTTAGACAAATCTGAGCGTGTGTCTTCACCAGAGGAAATGCTGGACAGTTTTGTCCTGGTAGAAGGTGAGATTCTTGATAAAGTTTTCTCCTCAGTGAGACCCACCACATGTCTTTTGGACCCAATTCTCATTTCATTTTTTAAGCCATTTTATGGATCTTTTAGAGAGGATTTTAACCTTGATGAATTGCTCCCTTCAGACGGGGGTCTTTCCGGCCACCTTTAACGGAGCAATGGTAAGGCCCCTGCTAAAGAAGAGCAACTTAGAATTTAAGGATTTTACCATTTTTCTACCGGTATCTAACTTACAGTCTTTAAGCAAAATTTTAGAAAAGCTTGTTTCAATTCAACTTAATTATTTTATTAATGTTAATAGATGACCTAGAAAAAAATCAGTCTGGTTTTAGAGTGAACCACAGCACCAGAACGACCCTTTTGAAGATTTTCAACTTTTTCAAATTAAGCTATGATGCACAGATGGTGACAGTGTTGGTTCTACTGGATCTAAGCGCTGCCTTTGATACAGTGGACCACACTACTCTTTTAACCCGTTTTAAACAGATTGGCCTCTCTGGAACAGTTCACATATCGTGCACATCCTATCTCACAAACAGGACCTTCATGGTAAGTGTAGATACCTGCTACACTAAGGTCCACAAGATTACATGTGGTGTGCCCCAGGGTTCAATTTTAGGTCCAGTGCTTTTTAACCTTTATATGCTCCCTCTTACCAGTGTCATCAGAAGACATGGAGTTAACTTTCACATGCTGAGGATACACAGTTGTACATCTCTGTGTCTCCCGATGACACATGGCAAATGGATGCATTTCTAGACTGCATTTCTAGACATCATATCCTGGATGACAGAAAACTTCCTCCAGCTCACCCAGGACAAATCTGAAGTTATAGACATCGGCCCCGAGGCTCAGAGAGAGAAACTTTTACCAAAACTACAATCACTGTCTTTTATTCCTTCTTTACAAGTGAAGAACCTGGGCATGATTTTTGATTCTGAGCAGAATTTTATTCCTCACATTAAAAACAATACTAAAATACGTTTTTATCATCTAAAGAACATTGCCAGAGTCCACCCTATTGTCTCTCGGGCCAACACAAAGACACTCATGCATGCTATCACCACAATTGATTACTCTATAACACCCTGCTTTCTGGTTTTCCCAAAAAGAGTATCTCGGGTTTACAACTTTTACAAAATGCAGCAGCGTGTCCCCTGGCGAAGACCAAGAGGCGGGAGCACTTTGAGTTGCAATCTTTGTATGAAAAGCGCTTCATAAATAAAGTTTGATTGATTGATTTAATATAATGTTGCAGCTTTTCAATGACCTCTAATACTTTTGTACAATTAATAGTTTGTTTGAAATGTATGGCCAAGTAAACTAATTTCTGGATTTTAAGAAAGTCGTATTACCAGGTATGTCACTATGATCAGGAGGTTTACCTATTTATCATTAAGTGTGTTTGTTTGTGCATGTGTTGTGTGTTTGTCTATTTGAGGCCTGCTGTGGGTGACAAGGGGCAGGATACGGAGGGATCCAGAGCGAGAAACTCTAAGTCAGAGATCAGGGAGTCCTACTACAGATTAAACACCATCACACAGAGTCTCTGAAGCTCAGTCACTGAGGTTAGGAAGGTTAGGAAGCAGATGTACCAACAAGGAATTAAAAGCTAGTGGGCATAAGATGAACACAGGGAGGTGAAAATAGAAGAAACATAGCAATGGGTTTTTGTTTTTTTGGGGGTTAGAAAGCGGTAGAAATAAATGTTTTCATCTTAATTAATAATCTTTCATAAAATATAAATATAATATGTAATATAAAAATTTACAGGTACCAGCAGAGTTTGAAGCCATATTATTTTCCTGTGCTTTTATGAGATCAGGTCACAGAAGTAACAGTCCTTGGAGGGAAACTGAAATACTGTCTCCCAGTAACATTTTTCGACTTGTTCATTTCCATACCAGCAGGATACTGCCAGAAAGCTTTCAAAGGCATATACCCAGGAGATAATCTGACCAGATGCCCAAACCACCTCAGCTAACTTCTTTCCGTGTAAAGAAGCAGACGCTTTACTCCAAGCTTCACACCTTATTTCATAGGCTGATCCCAGCCAACCTACAGAACGAGCTAATTTCAGATATCCAGGATGTTGTCCTTTGGTCTTGATCCATAAAGGTAAAGGTTAGAGCATGGATCAACCAGTAAATTGAGAATTTACTTTCTGACTCAGCTCTTTGTTCTTGATGGCCTTAAGACCAGAGCAGCAGCCATTACTGCAGCCAATGCCCTAATGCATCTATACATCTCCCACTCCAAACAGCTATCACTACTTGTTTGTGTTTTTTTTTAACTTCATTTAGTAATATGATTATTTGAAAATAAATGCTGTTGTTTATTTGGAAAATATATTTTATTTCTTAGAGGTCTAACTTTCTATATATTCTCTACATTCTTTAATGATGTGCATTTTATTTTATGAACCTGGATTTACTTTTTTCCAAATCTGTAACTTAAAAAAAGAAGACTGGATTTGTCATATGCGAAAATGTTACTAAATAAAATATTGAATGAATAAACATTTTTGCTATGTAATGATATTTTTCTTGTTCTTAAGTGTTCAGAATACATCTTGGTGTACTTGCCATCCCAGGCTATTTTACATTGCCAACTCTGGGGGTGGAAGTGCTGACTAAGGATCCGGTCTCCTGAATTTTAAATTTTTCTTCAGCAGCAAGGTGTTGAAGCACTGCCCATGCCTATTGCTCAAGCCCTTAATGGGATCTGTAGGCCTGGAGCTACAAACATAAATATCTGTAAAAATCGTACTTCAAGGTGTGACCACCAGCAGATCAATACATGCCAATGAGATAGAGAGGGTCAGGGAAAAAAAAGGGTTGGGGGTTGTTGTGAATTTAAAAAATATCAACACGTGTTAACCACAATGTTTAATATCAAGTATTAAGATGTTGTAGACAAGGTTAACATCAGTAAATTTTTGGACTTGCTTACTGAAGGATTCAGTTTCCCACTTGTAAAAATATATTCTATTTTAAATAGTAAACTGTAATCATCACATTTGACCCAGAAGCACACCTGTATTATTTGTGTTTTCACAAAATTAATTGACTTAATTTATATAACTAATAGAAGAAAATTTATTTGGTATATCGTTTCAATACAACCTTTTCTGGTTTTAACTTGTTTTATGTTATTTTGTTAGTGGACAAATTATTCTTGCTTTGACTAGTATTTGTAGTTATATAAGCTACAGAGAAACAAAAATTTGGAACAAGCTGTTATTCTCTGAAAAATCTTCTTTGCAAAATGTTTTACTCAGTCACAAGAGCATCTGTGAACATCAGTTTACAAGTCTTGCCATAGATTATTAATAGTATTAGGTCTGGATTTTTACTGGGCTATGCTAAGAAAAGATATGCCCCGTTTTTTTGTAGATCTGGTTGCATGATTAAAGTCACTGTCCTGCTGCAGAGTAAACCTATACCTAATTTTTAGGTTTTTTGCAGCTTTTAGGAAGCTTTGTTCAATATTGCGATGTCTTTAGTCCCATCAATTGTCCTGCAAACACTGACCAGCTTCCCTTATCATGCTGCAAAAAACCATTCCCACATCATAATCCTCCCACGACCTCTTTCAGGGTGGGAACGGCTGGAATTGTAGAGTGCATGACCATCTCTGCAGCTCTTCTAGAGCATGATATTTTCTATGTAATGCTTTCCTTACCCAGTCTGACAGTTTAGGCAGATAGCCATATGTGTGGTAAGATTACAGTTGTGCCATATTCTCTATATATTTCTGATATTTGACTGAGCAGTTCCCTATTAGATGTTCAGAGATATTGTGTTAAGATCATAACTCTGTTTAAAACTTCTCCACAGTTAATCCCCAGCTTGTCTGATATGTTGTTTGGTCCTCACTTGGCTTTTGTTCACCAATGTTCTTTAACAAATTATTTATACAGCGCAGATACACAACAGATATCATCTTAAAGCACTTTACAAGAAAAGTCATTGTAATAAAATCATACAAACATTCCAGCCAGTTTGTTTTCTATTCAAAGAATCCTAGCAGATTGCATCGAGTCACTGACTGGCAGTTGCGCCCTGTTAATGCAGACTCCAATCACAGCAATCCCTCAACAATTCCTCTTACTGAGCAAGCATGTAGCGACAGTGAAGAGGAAAAATTCCCCTTTAACAGGAAGAAACCTCCAGCAGAACCTGGCTCAGTACGAGCAGCCATCTGCCACAACCGTCTGGGGGTTCCAGAAGACAGAACAGAAACAGAACAAAAAGAACTGATGTAAGATTAAAGGAAGTATAAGTTAATAAACGGAATGCTCAGTTACTGGGAGCCTCATCCCAGTCGATGCCCCCCATCCAACAGGGCACTGAAGCTAAGCCGGATACCAAGACCAAGGTGTAGAATCTATGGAGAGAAAAACACTGAGAAAAAACAAAGTTACCAAACAGTGGAAATAACAGCAAATAATGCAACTGGAGAGTAGTAGAAGAGAAAAGTAGCAGAGTGAAGAAAAATGGTCAGTCTGTCCTCCAGAAGTCTAACGGTGCATTCACTACGAATGCGTTTGAAGTGTCATGGGCATCAGGTTTACATGTAAAGTCAATGCAGAAGCGTGATGACACACATTAGACTATCTACGTCACGTCAGAAGCAGATTTGTGTGGCGAAAATACATTTCTGCCTCATTCATGCGTCAGATTAGCGCAAATGAGGGTTTGATATGTGCGTCATTTAATATGGTGCAATGTGTGCATTTGCGCAACACGAGCGTTTTTGCGTCTGCCGCTGAAGTTGAGAAATCTGAACTTCGGCGTCAATTCACACCACATCAACAAATCAGGAGCCTGGTGACCTGGTGTGACATGATGCTGTGACCCAGTTCATGGGGTCAAGTCCACCAAAATTCCTTCATTCAACATGGAGGAAATACTGATAACAGCCGTGCAATTACCCCAAGTTATATGACACCAGTTGCTTTCTCTACAGGGACAGGAATAAAAGGACCTCACTTGGAGGAATATAAGTGAGGAGAACCTGTTAAGCTCATTTCACTTTTGACAGTTTTCACGTTACTGACCCTGCGAACCTGCGCAGGATACTCTCCACAGTAAATAGAGAATGGAGTCTCTCTCTTCCAACGCTAGATCGATAGTTGCCATCTTGCAAAAACACAGACTGGCTCTAGCTCCTCCCACAAGTTGCGTATTTCCGCCTTGACATGCGTCAAAATGGTATATTTTGAAACGTGTCCAATTCGATTTGGACACGAGTCACGCTGCGAATGTTGAAGCGTCCAACTTTGGCATGCGCCATGTTTTTGACGCTTTGGTGTGTAAGAGTCATAGAAATCCTAGTAACCAACAGTAAACCTGCAGTCTAAGAGCGAAGTGCCCTGTAAGGAACATACAGAACAATCAGATCTCTGATGTATGATGGAACTTGATTATTAAGGGCTTTATATGTAAGAAGGAGGATCTTAAATTTGATTCTGGATTTAACAGAGAGGCAATGAAGGGAGGCTAAAACAGGAGAAATGTGATCTCTCTTTTTAATATTCATCAGAACTCTTGCTGCAGCATTTTGGATCAACTGAAGGCTTTTAATAACATTTTGTGGACTTCCTGATAGTAAAGAATTACAGTAGTCCAGCCTTGAAGTAACAAATGCATGGACTAGTTGCTCAGCATAACTCCTGGACAGGATGTTTCTAATTTTAGCAATATTCCTAAGCTGAAAGGAGGAAATCCTAGAAACCTGTTTAATATGGGATTTGAATGTTGTGTCTTTGCTTTCTTTACGTTATTACTGGAGGCCAATTTAATACCATCCAGATGAAGTGATTGACTAAGCAGTCTCTTTTTCAGAGCTTCTGTTCCAAAGACAGCAAATTCTGTCTTTTCAGAATTTAAGAGAAAAAAGTGTCATTCATTAGAGTCATTCAGGTTTTTATGTCTTCCAGACATGCCTGTAATCTACCTAACTGATGAGTCATCAGGATGTATGGATAAATATAGTTGTGTATCACCGGCATAGCTGTGGAAATTTATTCTATGCAGTCTAATGATTTTACCAATTGGAACCATATATATGGTAAAAATAATTGGTCCAAGCAGAGAACCCTGTGGTACTCCACAAGTAACCCTTGCATGTGAAGAAGATTTATCATTTACATGAACAAACTGGAATCTGTCAGACAAATATGATTTAAACCAGCCTAGTGCTGTTCCTTTGATCCCTGCAACATGTTCAAGCCTTTCCAAGAGAATATTATGATTGGCTGTGTCAAAAGCAGCACTGAGATCTAACAAGACCACAACAGTCACAAGACCATTATTTGAGGTCATGAGAATATCATTAGTAACCTTCACCAGTGCAGTTTCAGTGCTATGATGAGCTCTAAAACCTGACCGAAATTCTTCAAACAGGTCGTAACCTTTTAGTTGCTCACATACTTGATTTGCAATTATTTTCTCAAGGATTTTTGATAAGAAAGGAAGGTTAGATATAGGTCAGTAATTAACTAAGTCATCTTGATCGAGGGAAGATTTCTTAAGTAGTGGTTTAATTACATCAACCTTAAATTCTTGTGGTACGTATCCATTTTCTAAGGATAGATTCATCATGTCTAAAATGGGGAATTAAAAAAGTCCGAACACAAATGAGGTTCTACAGTTCTCGCTGATGTTGCCTCACTTACTGAGAGAGAAGTAATCATGTTCGGGAGGATGCCAATGATTTTATTTTTAATAGAATTAATTTTATTTATGAAGAATCCCATTAAGTCATCATACTGAGAGCTGGGGGAACGGTTGGCTCAACAGAGCTATGACTGTAAATTTGGCAACTGGACTACAAATAATCCAAGAATTGTTCTTATTCTCCTCTATTAAGGATGAAAAACATTCTGTTCTAGCTTGTAGAAGGGTCTTTATATACAGCAGCAGACTATTTTTCCAGGTTAAATAGCAATCTTCTTGTCATGCTGCCCTAATCACCCTCTCCTCATCATTGTGGTCACCTGTGTCTCTTCAATCATCCACACCGGATTTTCCTCACCTCCTGCCTTTAAAACCCGTCACTTCCCTTCACTCAGCGCCGGATCATTGTAGATGTCTCCATGGTGTGTTGTCCTGCTGTTTCCGGTCCTGCTCATCCGATGTCCTGTCTCTCCATTCCTGCCGTCATCATCATCATCACTTCAGCCAGCAGCACCTTAATAAATATCCTTAACCTTCTACCGGCCTCTGCGTTTGGGTCCTTGCTGCATCACACCACTCCCTGACACTTCTAGGTGTGTAGAGCACAATTTTCTCTCCAATTTCCTAGTATTCTGCTTTAAAGTACACAGCTCTATATTAAACAAGTGAGTTAACCTCCTATGGTTAATCACTATGTTTGTTAAGGTTACTACACTATCTAATGCCAAACACAATGAGGAAGTAACACTATAAACCAGACCATCAATTGCTGAAGGGTTAGAGATGGAATTACTGCCCTCCACTGTGTTACTCTGAGACACTGAGGAAAGTAAGAATAAAACAGATCCTTTGAAAATCCTTTATAGAAAAGCTTTTTTATATATTGATTAAATGACATTCAAGTGGCCTATCTTTTCAAATTAGAATACTTTCAAAGGCAATTGGTTGAACTGGATTTCATTTAGGGATATCACAGTAAAAGGGACTACGTGCAAATGCACTTTTTCATTTGTTAACAGTTTTTGAAAACATATTTCTTTGTATGTCAAATCAACCTTTACTGTCACGAGTTCTGTCACACAAAAACTAAAAAATATTATAATTTTTTCTAAACAAAAAAGATTGGTTGCACCATGACAAAATATGAAAAATGTTTAAGGTGCATACATTATTTTTTAAAGGCAATGTATCTCTAAACTGGAATTATCTTTTTCCATTTAGTTCTACAATACTGTACAATTAAGCAAATAAACAAGGTTCCAGAGTTTTTAGCTATTAAGTTATTGTATTGGATGATAAATTGGTTAGAAGGCAATTTGCAGGATAAAAAGATCCATCCATCTTCTGTACCTGTACATCCTAATGTGCAGGGTTGCGGGGGGGCTGGTGCCTATCACAAGGGGCGAGAGGCGGGGTACATCCTGGACAGGTTGTCAGTCCATCACAGGGCAACACAGAGACACAACCATACACAAACACACTCATACCTAAGGGAAATTTTAGAGAGACCAATCCACCTAACACTCATGTTTTTGGACTGTGGGAGGAAGCTGGAGTACCCAGAGAAAACCCACACATGCACAGGGAGATGCATGCAAACTCTTTGCAGAAAGACCACAGGCTGGGATTTGAACCCAGGACCTTCTTGCTGCAAGGCAACAGTGCTACCAACTGTGCCACTGTGCAGCCCCAGAAGAAAAAGATACACCACTGAAATGAAAAATATGAATAATAAAAGCAAAGTGAACATATGAAAGCCTAGCATGTAAAAATAAAAATAAATAAATAAGGCTATGTATAGTATACAAAAGCTCCCTAAGCAGAAGTTGCTAAGCTTAAAAAATTTGAACTTTTGTCTCCCTAGAAGACAACACTGTAAACCAAAGACATTGCTGTTTTCATTTAATAAAGATTTGTCTGTGCTGTGTGTCAAATTAGAGCAGCTTTGACTCATTGAAGGTTCACCCTGGCCATTGCAGGGCCATTTCAATTCAATTTAATTTAATCCAATAAACTTCATTTATCCCTGCGGGCATGTTTTCATGGTGGATAAAAATATATTAAAACAACACACTGGCAATGAATATAAAGAGTTACCAATTCACATAACACTCAGCCCCACAGAGTCAGAGCCTAAGTCATATACCTGCTTTAAACAACTAAACATTACCGCAATAAGTGATTAGTTTTTATTAACCTTTAAAACTATACAAGCTCAGTTGGAGTTACACGAGAGTTTCAGCCATGACAAAGCAACAAAAAGTACTTAAAATGAAAACACATTTTTGATAATCAAGCATAGACAACATAGGTAGAAAAATAATTGAACGGAAAGGAAAAATATGTTTTCCAAATGCGCCAGATGGAGGAAGGAGAACTTCAAACCTCAGAGAAAATCTTCTGTCAACTGCAGTTTTAATCAAATTCATTCGGATCCAGCTTTACATGCAATTAAGAATTTTCACAGCAATGTTGAAGTAAGCCTCATGATCTAGCTTTTAATCAACACACCTGCCACTTATCAGTTTGAGCTATCAGAGATGAGCAACTAGGCACCCAGATCATCACTACCATGGATATAGTATTTCAAACAAGTTCTTGCCTCACTACATTTGTCCTCCCTCAAACATTTATCACATTCACACTGTCTTATTCATAAGGCCAACACCAAAATACTCACATAAAACAAATATGCCTACTCACCATTGCTTATGTAGTTAGCTTTGCATCAGCAGTTACAGCCTGGAAGGTTTTTTACCGAAAGCAAATCTAGGAAGAAACATTGAGGACATGTAAACTCAAAGACTGAAAAAGACTGAAGACCTTTTTGTTGTGAGAAAATAGTGTGAACCTCCACAACTGCACGGTTCTGTACCTAACTACCATTGATAAACTAGAACAAGTAAGACATTTGTTTGGACACATCTCTCTTTCATCTATTAATTTTGTTTATCTTTGTTGCAGTCTTCAGCACTCCATATAAGAATTGTTTTAGGTTTCAACTTGAGGGACCTTGATTTCTATAAACTCATGCCTCAATATTAGTGGCTCTAATGGTAAAAATCGCATTCAAGCAATGTTTTGATGCATGGCTGAAATTATTGAGGCTCAAGCAAAAATATTTATAAGATACAGGTCAATATAAAAAGCCTGCTTGATATCCTGATCAAGTAATACCCTGATCAACTATTTCAAAAAGTGTTTTGTGGAAATTCTGCATTGAGAGCCTCTAAATTTGCAGCTGTCTGACTGATAAAACTAGCTCATTTTAGTAATTACTGATGGATAGATTTAAGGATAGATTTTTAGCTTTGAGCTTATCACAAAGTTCAAAAGCAAGTAGGCCAGGCGGTACATTAAAAGTGCCCACATCATTCAGTCAAAACGTGTGTGCAGCTCTTGGCTAAAAACACTAACAGTCTCAAGTTTTTGCCAAAACTAACAGCTGTTTGGGGACATTTTTTGTGAAACCTCCTCCTGATTCAAAAGCTACAACAACTCGTTCCTCTTATAATCATTATTGATAATTTAGCTCTTGTTCTTTTATAAAATGATCAGGATTCAAACCAGCATATGTACATGGAACAGGAAGTCTTGGCCTGGGTATCCTTCATTCATTATCTGGAGATGTGCTGGCAGTGCTGGAATCCCCCAAACGTTGGCTGCTGTTCACAGACACTACATCATCAGATAAAAACAGATGGGTTTCCAATACAAATCTCCAAAAGAATAAAAGTAAAATAAAATAAATCATGCACATTAGGAGAAAAAAGTATACCACACAGTTATTGTGATTACTTGTTTGATGTGTGGATATGGGTCCGAAGTATTTATATATATATAGTATAAATTTTCCAAAATTTGTTTCTGACACAAAATGGCACTTTTTATACAATGTTCAAGCAGTCACTTACTATGTTGCAGTGAAAAGAGTAACCAAATAGGTTCCCAATAAAATCTAGTTTATAGAGTACTGTCAAAGATGGTTTGGTTCAACAACAAATATAGTGTGTATCTCTTGGAAGCTGTATCCCTTAGACCCTTTAGACTTTTGAGCTGGTGTTTCATCTATAACTATTGATTCCCTATGATATTTTAAGACTCTTTCAAAATAAAAGAATGCACAGAAATTTGACATACTAACAAATAATTTCATCCATTTTCTACACCAGCTTATTTTTGCAAGGGGGCTGGTACACCCTGGATAGATTTCCCATCAGTCACAGGGCCACAAGGAAACACTGAGACATACAGGACAAATAATGTACATGCTCATACTAAGATCTAAGGGTAATGTAAAGTGACCAGTTAACCTATCTTGCATATTTCTGTTTTGTGGGAGGAAGTCAGAGTTCTCAGAGATAGCCAAAGCATGAACAGGGAGAACAAGCTAACTCCATGGAAAAGGGTCCACTTGGGGTTTGAAATTCAAACCTTCTTACTTCAAACAACCATGCCACCATCTAACCCTACTAACAAATAACAAGCTGAACTTTTAACAGTTCAACTCCTCGGAGGCAAGAGCACATGGCTGTAATTTCCAGCAGATACATTAATTTATTACTACTAATGCTGCCACTAAAATCAACACATTTTGGCAAATTTTTAAGCCATAAACTACAGTGCATGACCAAAAACACACACACATACTCATATATATATATATATATATATATATATATATATATATATATATATATATATATATATATATATATATATATATATATATATATATATATATATATATATATATATATATATATATATATATATAATCCTTCAACAATCATTTCCACTTCAAAGTTAACATTTTCAATTATATTACAAAAGTTGCAAAAACCACCTCAAAAAATCTCACTGTAGGGTTTGAGCCTGATGAGCAAATGTTTTCTAAAAGTGATTTGTTCAAAAAGATATATAAAAAATAAATTTAACCTAGTCAGCTCAGATTTTCTAGACATGCACATTTGGAGACATAATAATCAGATCTATGCTGGTTTTGCTTAAACATCTGCTGCCATGCAGATCTTTTTTCATGAAGCAACACAACTTCAGACTATATTGTACATGACATACTAAAATGTAAGTAAATATGTACTAAAAGGACTGGTCATTAATTTGGTCATTACAACTTTAAATTCCTGTTTAAGAAGATGAGACTTCAAACTGTTGAGCAACTTAAAAATCCTATAAGGTGAAATTGAGAAAAAAATCATTTTATTTTCAAATCCACAGCAGCTCATCTGCTCAGATCCTAAACACTGTCTTGTTTATAGAAAAAGTAATGGATCACAGCAAAATAAAACACCAAAGCTTGAAACAAAGCTTTGAAGCCCCATGACAGGAAATGAGAAAATCTGAGCAACAGCTACATGATGCAAATTCAACAGTGATAAAAGGAGGCAGATATAACAATAAATAACGTGTTGTGTGACAAAACAGATATAGATACTGACAAAAACGAAAAAGTAGAAGTCAAGTGAAACCCTCATAATTTACAAGAACTGTCAAAATGCTGCATCTTACATATAATCCTAAAGAAAGAGACTGTTGATTAAAAAGTAAAGAAGAATAGTGGTTAAATAGAAAATGTCATATTTTCACTGTCTGAGAAGTCATAATAACAGGCATTTGGTCCAAACACATTATGTGCTTGTTTGTGATTAATTTGAATAGTAGGCCTATGGGTAAATCTGACCAGCAGCATGATATATGAAACCAAGAGTTTTATTCAAACATTTTGTAAATGTGTTTGACTTAAGCAACAGGAAATAATCTTTAAGAATTTATTTATAAAGCAGCAAATACATTTTTTTTAAGTGTATTCACAATTGTGCAGAAAATATGGCAGGATCTAAAATTAAGATATTCTTTTACTTTATTTCGCTCTGCATAAAGGAGAGAAAAGACTATCAGATATCAGGGAGACTACTGTTTCCCACAACTAGATCAAAATCCACACGAAGCTGTTGCAAAGTACCGTGGCTTGATAATCTTTGCTGATTTGATCCTATCTACTTGCAGGCACAAGAACCCGCTTCAAAGAAACGCGGGGAGATGAATGGTTGAAACTATTTGCTGACTCTGTGTTGCATGAGCTCTTTACTGCATATGTTTTGCAAACAACAAAAAAACAGTAGGAAAAAAAGAAAAGACAGTAATAGAAAAGACATAGAACCTCTACTGACTACTGTACAAGGCAGTGAAAGTGTTTTTCCTCAAAATATTTAATCCTACATTGCCACAGTTATGGGGTAGCAACAAAACTCTTTCAGTGCTAAACAGTCCTGGAGACCTAAAAATAGTCTTTCATATTTGCCACATTAATCTCTCTCTGCGCCCCTCAGAGACATTATATCGGAGGCTAAAATCCAGTTATTTTCCCAAAGAGAGTTTTTCAAGTCATACAGTATTACCAAGGTATTGCATTACATTCTGTATGTGTGTGCAAACAGAAGGGTTTGTTCATAATGCAGAGGCAATTTATAGCACAGACGTTTTTTTTCACCAATATCTTAAGTATGTATGAGGATGAAATATTAGCATTTAGTGTTCCTAAAACAATTTCACTGCAGAGCTGTAGCTTACAAATGGAGAAAGAGCAATAATCTACAGCAGCCCTCCATTTGGTCTGTGCATAGTGTTAGGCTTTTATACATCAGGGTAACATATATGCATGAGTAGATGGATCCAAAACAATGGTTGTTTCTGGTTTTTAATACCCCCCCTGTAGT